>WAAD01033120.1:0-39380 GCA_013389945.1 Fregata magnificens | reverse complement strand
TACAAGAAGGACACTGAGGTGCTGGAGCTTGTCCAGAGAAGGGCAACGAAGCTGGTGAAGGGTCTAGAAAACAAGTCTTATGAGGAGCGGCTGAGAGAACTGCGGCTGTTTAGTTTGGAGAAGAGGAGGCTGAGGGGAGACCTTATAGCTCTCTACAACTACCTGAAAGGAGGTTGTAGTGAAGCGGGCCTTGGACTCTTCTCCCTAGAAACTAGCGATAGGACGAGAGGAAATGGCCTCAAGTTGCATCAGGGGAGGTTTAGATTGGGCATCAGGAAGAATTTCTTTACTGAAAGAGTGGTTAGGCATTGGAACAGGCTGCCCAGAGAGGTGGTGGAGTCGTCAACCCTGGAGGTGTTCAAAAAAGGTATGGACGTGGCACTCCAGGGCGTAGTTTGGGAGTCATGGTGGTATTAGTTGATGGTTGGACTTGATGCTCTTAGAGGTCTTTTCCAACCTTAATGATTCTATGATTCTACGATTCTTGTTTATACCTTGATAACCTGTTGGGAAAAAACAGAATTGGCTATGCAATTAAAATTCAAAATAGGTCATACTAATACAATACATGAACATAGTACCTGATTTCACATAATGGACTAGGCATTGAAAAATTCCAATACCTCATTTTTGAACACAGATTTTAATGAGAATAGAAACTGGCACAATATAAATCAGTATGACATGATTTCTTGAACAGAAGGGGGATAGAAGAAGTGAAATATTAAAATCTCAAGACGTTCTCATTAGTCTGAAGACTGAAAAACTATGATTGTATTGGGTCACTATAATCCAATCCAAGAGGAAAGAACCCTCTCAATTTGTCAAGCACATTGAATAATAAAGTAAAATACTCATTTGCAGAGAAATGCAGAGATATTTTTTACATTACTTAAGCAAGACACAAACATTCCATCTTACCAGTTTTCATTTCCAGTGGCATGACCAGGAATGGGATCTGTGTCCTTGAGCAATACATCTGGATGCTCTGAGCAATACATAGGGCAAGGTAACTTATTAATGTTCTTATGTTAGTAGTAAATACTTTGTTTATTTGAATCTCCTCTACCAAATAGAACAGAAGGATGAGGAAATTGTTAATAAACCATTATCACTGATAAAGAATAAGAGACATTTAACACGCTTCATTCTTACTGACAGGATAATTGTCTTCTCTTGTGGTTCTACAAAATAATATATCCTAAAGTATTTTACTAGAACACATTAAAATTCTCCAACTAACATTACATTATGCTTATGAAAAGCTTATATCTAGTTTGGTTATTTACAGTAATATTCATTAATTGGCACGAATTGTTGTAACCTTAGGGTTTTGCCAGTGATCTTTCTTTCTTTAATACCCTAATGGAATAAAATGTAATGGAAGTGAATATAATTTTGAGATGCATATAATTTCTTATGAGCAGTAATTGATGATTTTCAGGCACAGATTATGTAATGATATCTGAAATTTGTTGTATTAATGTTGAGATTCTTGTTGCATAGCTAAAGTGGTAACAAACCTTTATGAACATTACCCAGTGTTTCCAGGTATTATTATTTATCCTTTTCAGTTACTTATTCTTTCAGTTATTTATCCTTTTTAGCTCTTATTAAGATCTTTCAGTTCTGTGCAATAAGAGATTCTAATGAATCTCTTTTTCAGTTGCTTAAAATTGTTTGGTATTTCCTAACCCAGCTGACTTTATGCTGAGTTTGTTTATCTGTTTGTTTTCTGCAAATGTAAAGTCAGGTAAAATGTTATGGTGTTTGTAGGAAATATTTTTTGTCTAGTCCATGTCACCTATTAAAGACATGTATCTCCATTGACAATAGGGAAAGCCTAGCATGGTAACACTGATCAATTTAGGAGCAACATTTAAATTTTTAAAGTTAGAAGGGATGAAGCCAAAGGCAAAGGGCTTAGAGAGACAATAAAGTTGTTATGTTTTAACTAGCTGTTGGGAATTACCTGAACAATCAAATTAAATTTATTTTCTTAGCACTACAACAAAATAGTGTTAAACTGAATTCTGCCAGTTAGAATTTGAATTGTCTAAGAGCAGACTAATAATTCTTACAATTCAGTCCTTATTTGAGACTGACTGTTAAACTATTTAAAGCTACAATGTGGATTCTCTCTGCACTATTTGAAAGGGTAAAGAAGATTTTCTTTACGATGTGGTTTCCAACATTATAAGGTGGATTAACAATACACACCACAAGTGACAGATGGAAGCTGACATCTTCTGTGTTCTCAATAATGATCTTCCAAATTGTACTTAGGAGAACCAAGAAGAAGAAAAGGGAAGGTGAGAGGATGTAATAGTTCAGGACAGCCCTTAATATACCATTTATATAATCTTTAAGCATAACATAAATAACAACAAAATAAATGTGTGCCAGAATAACCTGTTGTTGATCCAGTATTTTAAAACTTCTAAATTACTAGGTTAGCCATAAGACATCACCATATTTTCTTATCTTTTAAAATGTAATTTATTTTTTAAGAGTAAAGTAATTATATAACCCATTATTTGGACATTTAAAAAAAAAAATTAGCAAACTAGAGCAGAACTGGAGCAGCTTGCCTGGATGTTTATGGAGGTTTTCCAGGCTTAATACCCAATGCCACGGCCTGATGTAGTGGCAGTGGGAAGTGGGTCATAGTTGAGACCCAGGTACCTTCTATGATTTTAAACAGGTCCTGTTATCTGGACCAAGTTGCATACTGTCAGACCATTCACAATGCATATAACTTAGCTTATTATTTAGCTTTGATTTTCTAACAAACCAACTTATTCCAAAATGAAACTAGAGTTCAGCAATGGTGACAGTATGATATTATGAATGCTGGGAGCGATATTGCATGAATTCTAACCCCATTTATTCCATAAAGCTCTTTTAAACTATCTTGTCAGATTTTGAACCCTCAGAATTCTTTACCGGCAACATTGTAATGCATCTCTTCAAGATGTGTAAAACATACTCTATCATCATGTAACACAGACAGCATACTGGTACCTGCTACACCTCCTACATACTCTTTCAGGAGCTTTAACTGAAAAACAGAGTAGTTATCATCACGCCCTACCTATATAAGAAGGCTAAATGTGGCCTGTTAAAGTCTTAGTTCAAGTGGTTCAAAATGGCTATAATTGAGTTACTTTAGAGGGGATTAGTTTTAAGTTGAGTAGGTGGAAGTCATTCCAAATCAGTTGGTTTAGAAGCTAAGAATTACTTTTCTGAACAGATACTGTTAACAAGGTAGGTACAGAGTACACCTTACATTGTATAAAAATAACATTGACTGAGTTTACGGCCATAAAGTAATCAGAAACTTCCATCATCATTCTGCTTAACAGATAGTTCATATGCTTGCATATACACATTGTAACTAAAAAAAATGGGCAAGCAGTGCTACCACTAGATGCTTTAAATGGTCAGAAAGGGACTCATCTCAGCTAATCAATTAAAGCACATATTAGCTGATCTATATTTAGAGAACAACACTAGGAAGAATCTTGCTTATTATTTGTCTATTTCTCTATGATAACCATAAAGGGAACTTGGGATGTTTACCCTAGATGCGTATCTAGAGGTAACCATTAAGGTTTTAGTTGCTCTGTCTTTGGCATGTAGTGCTGACATACTCCAGAGAGCTGTAAAGCGTTGGCTGATACAAAACAGCCCCTTTGGGAGACATAGATGATTCCTTGCTTAGGATTAGCTGAAGGCTGGGTGTGATATTTAGGGTATGCCAAACATCACTAGATGCTGGCCAGCTGAGCTGAGCCCCTAGGAGAGGAATTAATCTATATCTCATTTATTGTAGGTCACTACAATGTAGATGTTTAAATTCTCATTATAATAAATGAAAATCCAGTCAGTATATTCAATGGAATCTGGAAAGCAATTGATCTCATCCTAAAGTAGACAATCATATTTGGTCAGATGAATCAGTTACCTTAGGTGAGATATGAATCATTCTCTAGACTCCATTGAGTGCATTGGCTAGTTTTCCATTACCTATAAAGAAAGTCTAGACACGTTTTTCAGAGGCAGATATCTATACCTAAAGTTAGATGTGATGAATCCCACCCTAAATTTAGGTGAGAGAAATCCCATCATCAATAACTGAAAGTAAAATTCCTCTTGAACTGGAAACTTGGGTATTATCCTTCCTGATTTAGAATATGATTAACAAAAAAAAAAACCATTGCTTCTGATGACACACCTTTTTATACTGTTGCTATTGACTACACAAGTTTCATGAGAGTACTTCTGAATTGTGACAGCCATCTCCTGAAAAATCCACAAATGAAAATCTAAGGTGTTATCAATCTTTGCCTGTGATAGTTTGGAATATGAACTGTGATATCCTGGAGTATGAACTAACCTGTAAAGGCATATTTTCACTGAGAGACAAGAACAGAAATAAATGAAGTACAAGTATATGTCCTATTCTGCCAGCTGTTATAAAAGGATAGTAATGTCTGAGAGATCAGTAGGTGTGATGGGAAAAACCAATAATGTCTTGAAATACTATAGCTAGATTTATCACATGATATCTGTAAAAGCTCTGAGAGTATAATTCTTGCACTGTTTTCACATAACAGAAGATGCCGTTACTGACAACTGAACAACTCATAGTCTTCTGCCTATGCCTACACATCTCTGCTTTCTGTGTTACACTTTATTTTGCTGTAGGAATCATACTTAAAGGCTCAAAGTCCTTATTATTCTAAGAAAGAAAGAAAGAAGAAAGAAAGAAAGAGAGAAAGAAAGAAAGAAAGAAAGAAAGAAAAAGAAAGAAAGAAAGAAAGAAAGAAAGAAAGAAAGAAAGAAAGAAAGAAAGAAAGAAAAAAGAAAGAAAGAAAGAAAGAAAGAATAACAGCAAAAGAAAAAGAGAGAGAAAGATAAAGAGTAGAAGAGAGGGGAGGGAGGAAGGAAGGAAGGAAGGAAGGAAGGAAGGAAGGAAGGAAGGAAGGAAGGAAGGAAGGAAAGAAGGTAGGTTGGTTACCTGTGTTATACAGAATATTTTTTAAATGGTTATAAAAATCAAATGTAAGACTAGGGCAGACATTCCATGCTTAGTAGCCTATGCTCCTATTTAGTTTCAGGGCATTAATAAATATATACATACATATATGGATAGACATTCATTGGCATAACATATATACAGTAAAGAAACAATAGCTGTCTAGATAGTAGTTTGAATTCTGAAACTTCCCTGTATCTAGTACAATTGGCCTGTTCCAAAATCCAGAAAAATATGTGGGCATCTTCCAAAGCTCTTGAAAAGAAGTTTAATAAGTTTTTTTAAAGCTGAAAATGCAAAATATTTTTTCAGTAATCTGTCTGGGAGAAGTCTGTTGTATCATCATTACTTGAAACTAGGTCTATTTGTAACTCAAAGTAATCTGAAAAGCAGAATTGCTTTTCCAATTATCTCAAATTGTTTTTCCTGTGTCATGAAAAAACAGGGTTTTAACAAAAGACAAAACAAAAGCAGTAACTACATTAAGTCCTAAAAGTAAAATATAACTTCAGCAAAAAGGTTGATAGCATGATATGAGAATGCCAACATAAATTAAACAATATGTGTTAAGATAGTCTTGAAAAATTTGTAAAACAAAGCAACTGGAGGCCAGGCTTGATAGCCTAGGCCTTCTCAAGTGGCATTACAAGTTCATGTGTCTGTATCTGAATGATAGAGCAAAAGTTCCACAGGTACATTAGGACTGTGTCTCTGAGTTAATAGGCCTAGAACCCCATAATCTCAGCATGTGTATTCAATGCTTATATCTTGCAATACTGCCTAATACATCTCCTTATGAGAAAAAATACACCTTTTTTTCCTTTATAAGTTAGAGATGTCTTGTTTACTTGAACTTAGGTACACTTAAGTCTTATGAACTTATAGAAATATAAAGCTTAAAGTACTATTTATGATGGCATTTTTAGGACATCCAGGAATTAACTTAGACAGTCAAGACAGAGTTTATTAGTGTTTGTTACTGGTTCTTTGTTTTCCAATATTAAATTTAAATGTTATATTGCAAATTAAGCTGGATGCTTCTTGTCACCCCAGAACATGTTGATCAACCTCCTGCTTATCTGTTTGCTTTTAAATGGTTGAATACTGCTTTCCTGTCTTCCAATCTCTAGACATCAAAAATCCAGTTCCTTCAAACTGTCTTCACTCAGCCTGTTTTCTGAACCTAATCATTCTCATTACACTCTCATGGAATTTCAACAGTATTTCCACACCTTATTTAAATAAGGCCTTGTCTGGAGGCCTCCCTCCGCACTGCTGAGGAGTGTGGAAAAAATACATTCAAAATATTTTAGAATGAGTGAAATAAAAATCACTTTGCAACAAAACATCTAGGACAACAGACTTAATAATCTGGGACTTTGGAAATGGTCTAGCATACCCAAGATAATTGCTGAAATATGTGACACCAGATGTTCTAACAGGATAACAGCTGAAGGTCAGAAGAGAATCCCACGTGTATGTCTTGCAACTAAATCCTATCTTTATTTCAGAAGGATTAGTCCATTGAGCAACAAAAATTTAGGTGCCTAATAGACCTAAACTGAACTTCACCTAAACACTTCAATGTTTGGATGTATAAGTACATGTCTGAAATTAAGGAAGATAACCAAGACAAAGAGAGTGAAAATGTCAGTGAAGAGGAAAGAGAACTATTTTTCTGCTGGAGAGAGACATGCAGAGCAGGCACGATCTCCATCACTCCAAGTAAATACAGTATTCATCAAGCAAAAAAGGAGTTATGCAATCCCTGAACCAAGAGAGTAAATCAGATCTCAGTATCTGGGGAGGAATGTCACAAGGACTTAGATGCCTACAGTTAGAATACCAAGAAGAAACAGATGGCCAATGGCTGGATGGTCAAAGACTTTCTTTGGAAGGAAACACAAGCATACAGATGGCAGTTTGACTAGACTAAATTTGATTCACATAAACAGTGAGAACTATTTAAGACTTTGCATACAGAAAGCAAATCAGAGAATCATTTACCAAAAAATTATCTAAAAGAAAGAAGAAAGCTACAGACTCGTGGGAACGGCCCTAAAATGTAAATTTCAACCAACTCAATGGTTTGGCAAGTAACGTCCATTGGGAATTATTTCTAAGTGGAAAAAGAGACCTAGCAGCTCCTAAAAGAGACCATACTGAAGGCACAGATACAGTTGTCCTGGCACTTTGTAAAGACAGAAAGAGGTAAAGATAAAAGAAACCAATATGGCTACATTTGGAGAACTTTAGTAAGTCAGAACTTGAAAAAGAATAATTCAAACGTGGAATCTGGACACACTCGTAGAAATGACAGAAACCATAGATGTAAAATCACCAAGGCAAAGGCATAAAATGAGATGCAACTATCAAACAGCATAAAGGAAAATATAATGGTTCTATAAAAACATTGAGGAGGAGATGGTTAAAATTATAATTTCATTATTACATGGACACTCTACATCTTCTTAACACTCTACATCTTCTTAACCTGAAAGTGGTAATTCTGATAGATAGTAAAATAATTACATTTGCAAAAAATTACAAGGAAAGAACAGTATAGAGTGTGTGCATAAGTCAACACAGACACAAGGAAGGAATTGCTGGCAGGAAAACCATTAAAAATTTACTGTATAAGTTGGGATAAATTTTCCTAGAAGTATTTAAGAAACAAGTAGAAGCAATATCTAGTGATTAAGAAATTGTTGAGGATGGAAGAGGTCCCAGAAGAATAAAGAGCAAACATAGTACCTGTCTATGAAATGAATAAGAGAAAGGACTCATAAAGCTGTAAAACAACAAGCCTAACTCTGATTTCTAGAAAGATAGTATAAGAAATTATTAAACAAGCAATTGTTACAAGCATCTATATAGTGATAAAGTGATACAAAACTATCTGTGAAGCATAGATTGTGTCAAACTAGATTTCCATCTTTGACAGGGTAACTGGTATAGTGGATAACGGGAAGAAGTAGATGTGACATATATTAAGTTTATTAAGATTTTTTAATAGATATTCTCAACTGACATTTTTGTAAGAAAACTAGAAAATAAGTATCAGACAAAACTACAGAAATATTGTTCAAAAACTAGTTGGAAAACAAACTTAGAATATCACTTAGGATTATTTCTGTTCCTCGATTTCCAAAGTGATTTAGTAGCAATATAAAAGAATTCTCTACTACTTACTCACTTTATTGATACCCATTGTGCCTTAGTCAACTCAGCACAGGTCTAAGCACATGGTGTAAAATGCAAAATGCACATGCTGAAAAATGTAAAATGGACAGCTTTAGTGATACCTCAACCACTGTCATGGTTGTTTATATTTCCTTTCTTCTTCTTCTTCTTCTTCTTCTTCTTCTTCTTTGTCTTCGTCTTCATCTTCTTTGTCATCTTCTTCTTTTTTCCTTCACTTGTAATACCAAAATCCATCTTTTCTTTGAGGTAAAAACCTCAAAAACCTGACTCATCCCTACAAAGTGAAAGTCACTTTTTTGAGACTTCAATTCTTTAGACTTAATTTAAAATAAAATATCTATAGTTTTTAAAAGCAAAATAAATGAGCCATTTCCTATTCAGTGACAATACATAAAGCATTGATTCAGGAAACTGATCAATTTTTTTCCTCTTTCCCATGTAAAGGATAATCTGTTTTTATCGGTGATATATTGATGTTTTCCCTATACCATGTCAGCTGTATTACCAACTATTCTCAGGGATGTAGAACCCATGTTCATTCATTTCATGGACTTTTCTACTATTTTCCACAGTTATCTGTATTATGACAGGAATACCTGTCAGAAATGTTTTGTTCTTTTATTTATGTTAGATCTGGTTCCTGTCCCTTGGTGTTACTCAGTTTTTTGCTGGTTTGCCTTTTTTCTTTTTCCTGACAGTCGTCAAGGCGCTCAGCTCCCCAGCTTCAGCAAGTTCCAGGTGTCTTTAAAAAGTCTGATGGGGTCAAAACAGATAGCTGATCTGACTCTAGCCTTGGCCCACCACCTGTTTTGCCTCTCTGGGCACCTAGAAACATCAATTTCTCACTAAGATTTTTGTTTCATTTTAGAAAGGAATTGGGGCAGGAGGAGCGTTAATAGTTTTTTTCCTCTGAATTTCCTTCATAGCAGTAAATTCAGCTGCCTTAAGAAAATAAAAGGGATGATATGAATTGGAGCACATAACTGATGAGACTGGGTCAAACTCTAACAGGAATATATTTATTATTTTTTAATATTAAAAAAAAAGAGAGATAAGGCATGGAAAAAGGAAAAGTACCATATAAAAGATGAGCTAAAAAGCCAAAGTCTGGGTTATTTGATCATAAAAAAGCAGCTGGTACCATCTGAGGTGCCTTTGTGGCTTGAGACATCCCTAAGCTAGGTGATATGACAGAGTACCTACAGGAAAAAAACCAGGCACTGCAGGGCCCCTTAAACAGGTTTAGGTGCCCAGAGTGAGGTGGTTAGACCAAGGCCATAGCTCCCACAGAAACTAAACCCAGAACCCATACTTCTAAGCATTTTGCAGACGTCACAGGCCACTGCTGCACTGTCTCTGATATCTGCATGTTCACCCTGAAGTTCAAAAGACCAGTTATTTGAGCCAGCTCAACTTGCAATAAATTTAAGGGAAAAGACCACATCTGATTTTTTTCTCCTTTTTTTTCCTCTCAACTGTAAATAAGGAAGGAAACAATACATACAATGGGTTAAAAATTAGGGAGTTTGGGGCTGAGTGTGAGCACTAGGCTGGTTTACCATGAAGATAAGCGCAAAAGAGATGTTTGATGGGAAAAATATTCTTTTTTTTTTTTCCTTTAACTTTCACATTGGAAAACGAACAAATAAAAACTACCCATCTGGTTACCCATTTGGACTGGATAAGTAAATCTGGGGACTGTTCAGAGTCACCTACTCAACTCTTTACCCAACGTTCAAAACCTATTAACAGACTACTTACTTTGTTGTTACTGTATATGTTTTTGAGGGAACAGGAATAAAAATAAATTCTTTTTCAGCTCTGCTGTCTCCTGGTTGCAATAAGTGATTTAAATTAGCTTCCTGCTATGGGAAACCTAAATGGAATTTAATGTGGCTTATACATTTGTGCTTCTTTAACTTTAACCTGAATGAGTGTGTCTAACACTCAGCAGGAATATGTCTTGTTTTTATCAGCAGGCAAAGGCTGTTTATAAAATGACGTTTTCAAGTCTGATTAGAAATTAAGGTTTTTAGAAGTAAGAAAAAACTGTTAAGAGTAAACTGCAGGTAACATTAATGTGGTCATTTAAGAAGTACATTTCTTGACAGAATGTTACTGTTCCTGCTCACAGCAGGCTGACAGACTAGATGCAGAGATAATAATAAAGTTCTTTGTCTATGTTTATGTCCAGTATATAAGACAGCTAGACTGAATAGAAAGAGAAAATGTTGTGCCACTAATCCTCAAGAGAAATGCCAGTAAAGATATAAGCTGTCAGGAAATTGTTCCCCTTACAATAGAGAATTTAGGCTTACTCTTCTAATAATCTACCTGTACTCTATGTAGTACTTGTTCACGAATCATGGCTATTCTATCTATTGCATTTCATAATTCCTAAAACAGTGGACCCTCTTTTCTCTCTCTTGCTCTCTTTCAGCCATATATATTCATACTTTAATTTCTATTTCTGTTGCAAACCTAGAAGTCTCCTACTGCCTAAGATTACAGTTTCTGAGCAGGATAAGTAGCATGCTGAGTAGCCAGAGATTCAAAAAGGAGTAACATGGCAAGCATAACCTCTAGGCATCATTTCCTCTCTGCTTACAATGATGCATGCTGGAAACAACCTAGCCTTTTTTTCAAGTCTTGAACAATGTTGAAATTCGTGTCTTTGGATCTCCAGTTGAGAATCTATGAATTACTAAGCCATAAACCTGTAAATATCTCTATCTCTATCCCTGTCTGTCTATCTATCTATCTATTTATAAATACATTTGTCATATGTATACAGACACAAAAGTATACATAATTTGTGTTTCTATATATTGTATGTATGTATGTATGTATATATATACACAGATATGAAAATGTTTGACTCACAAATGATGGTATATGATATGTTGTGTCTTTTTTTCCTGGGATATCTTCATTTTCAGATTGGTGCTTTCTAGCTAAGCAGGAAAATAAGCACAGTTTTCTAGGACACTCACTGGAAATATTTTTGTTTTCTTACATTCATTTACTCTGAGCTTGTTCAAAGCTGAGATGTTTACAAATGTCTGTCTTGTTCCAGAAAAGCATAATATCAGTGCTGGTCCTCATTGTAGTTTCATCTAATAATGAAGTATAGCTCTCTCCTACTTGCCATGCTACTGAATGTAGCTGTGTAACAAAGTAATTATTTATTATTATCTCAAATTAACATGTATTTATGATAGACATATATTTTATTACAGCTGGTCTTTTGTCTTATTTAATTGCAGTGCAGATACATAGCTAGTAGACCAGAATTCATTTTTCCCAATATCATGATACATTGGTTTGGGTACTGGGACCTTCTCATGGGGAATTTATCTGAATTTACTTCTATAATCTAATACTGCATTACAATATGTGAATGAAATATTTATACCCCCTCCATGAACTTAGTTCATATTTATGAAATAAATAATTTCCCTGTTGTCCATAAAACTTCCAGTGCTGTAAGTCCTGTAATATAAAACCATAGTGTCTAGTTTCAGTAATGGCTATATAGGAGGCAATAGAATTAAAAGTGCTAAGGTCTAAGTTTAGCTTAATGAGTTTAGATCTTTCATAATGAAACCAGGTATCTAAATTAAAAGTAGAAATTAATGGTAAACTACTGCACCAATGACTGTACAAGTAAGAGCTGGTCAGATATCTGAAGACACTATATTAACCAGGTGTAAATCCCGCTGTCATGCTAGAGTATCCACCTCAGAGAAGCCAAGAATACTGGTGTGCTGTTAAATGCTTAGTTTTGCATGAGTTACTGCAATTGTACATAGAACTGAATGTCATTTTATAAACCTCCTGAGTCCTTTTTTAAATATGCAGAGGGTGTAGCCAGAATTAACTCACGGGGTTCAACCAGAAGAGGTAGTCCATAATTTTAACTGCTTTATCTTCTGGCAGGACTGGGGGGTGTGTAATTTTTTTACAGCATATTTTTCCCTGCAGATTGCTGGCAACGTTACACTAGCATCTTTGACTACTTTTTAGTGATACAGTGCTATGTTAAACGTTACATTGCATTATGTCACAGAGGTTTACATTATCTTACCAAAGGCTAGCACAATGTGAAACCAGAAGGACAACTTTTACACATTTTCTTCAAATTAAAAATTTTCAATTGAGGAGCTCAGTAAAACATGTAATAATAAGAAATAAAACATAATGATATGTTTCTAGTGTAAAAAATATTTTTGAAAAATAATTGTTTCCTAAATGTATTTGACATGGCATAATTACAAATTTAATCTCTCAGGTCTTACACTGCTGCTATAATAAAGTTAATCATTTTCAAAACCATTAAGTTAACCACCTTCCTACTATAATGAGAAAGTCAAAGTGACCTTATATCAGACAAGAGGTGAAGTACATTGATTTATCATTTTCTACTTTAAGACATATCCTATAGCATTTCCTCAGGTTGTATAAGTCAACTAAGTTTTTACTGACAGAAGCAGCATTCAGCTGCTGATCTGGACAATGGGAAATATGTCATCACATGATATTTGTGACAAAATATTTCAGAAATGCAGATGTGCTTGACAGTATTTGATCCTTTTTTTGTGTGTCTTGATGTAGATTTCTCCTGTCTAGAACAAAATATCTAATTCATACTGTAAGGGTATATGAAATGTGTGAGCATTGGCTTCATTCAGGTTATCTGATAAAGGACATTTTCCATTCAAAACGGGATAATAAGCAAAGGGGGAAGTGATAAACAACACACAAAGACTGAAAACCACTAGACAAGGGCTAACAGAGGCAAAACACCCAAAAGTTTCCCATCACTAACTGACGAGCCATCAAGAAACTGCAGGCACAGCTTTGGAGAGGGCCAGCCTGGCCTTGGTAACTGATACAAAGGAGGGAAACAGGAGGAACATGAGGAACTGGAATATCCCAGGGAGGAGCTGTGGGACTATGGAAAATGTATTAAGGAGGGTTTACGGGAAGGAGACTAAGGAGGAACAAACGGGAGAAAAAGACAGAAAGGGGTGTAAAAGGGGCAAGTCAGGTGTAAAACAAGGCTGGTCAGCACATTTCTCTGGTGGAGCCCTGCACCTAATCACCCCAGTCTGTCCTGTCTTCTTATTAAATCTTCTCTTAGTGACCTCTCTGAGTAATCTCACTCCCTATCCCGTGTGTGCCAGTGCTGCAAGGGCTCAGTGCCAGCTGCTGGGGGGACTGGTGTGAGAGGACTGGGTGCCAGCTCCTGGAGTCAGACCCCCCGGTCTGACTGTGGTCACCCCTGTCCCGTGGTGTCAGCTGCTGGAGGCAGTGGGGTCTTTAACCTCCAGCCACTGGGGTGGGAACGGTGTGTGTCCCAAAAACCAGCTACTGAGGGGACGGGCATGAATGAAGCGAGTGAGGGGCTCAGTGCCGGTGGCTGAATCAGGACCCTGTGCTGGGTGCCAGCTGTTGGGGGTGAATGTCTGTACCTGCCCCAAACCTCGTGTGTGTGTGGGGGGGGTTTATTCACTGGCAAACTCCAAGCTGAACTAGACAGGGAGTAGGAGACCCCGGGTCCGGGCAGGGGTATCAGGCAGGTGGAGGGTCCGTGCTGGTACTCAGGGGACGCAGGAGTGTGGGGTGCCTGTGGGACCAGTGTGTGAATGCTGTGTGTATGCAGCGAGCACCCAGCTGGACCAGCCAGCGGGTCGGGGACCTGTAGGGTGGGTAAGGGGGACCAGAATCCAGGCAGGGGTGCTTGGCAGGCAGAGGGGCCATGCTGGTGCTCGGGGGATCCACGGATGTGTGTGTGCTTGTGAACCTGGAGAGTGTGGTGTGTGTGCTGCACTAGTGACCTTCTGCCTCTGCCAGCCCAAGGGGAGGAGGGGACGTGGCTGTCTGTGACTGTCTGGTGTGAGTGCTGCTGGAGGTAGCACCTTGTCTGTGGCTGTCTGTGTGACCAGCCATGCCTGTGTCCTTTGTGTGCATGTCAGATACACATTCAGCCTCACTGCTGTTTGAACCTGCAAACAGGAAAGTAGTAGCTGCATCCATTGGTCTTGAATGGAGACCCTGAGGTCTCGGGGCTGGGCATAGTGGCTGGGCAGGAGGAATCCCCAGGCCTGGAGCTGCTGGAGGCAGCAGGTGCTTCTAAAATCCATTAACACGAACAAATTGAAATTACAACATTTATATCTATTATTACCTTATACTAGATTGCTACAAACTGTGTGTCAATGCCATTTTTTGTTGCATCTGTTACACATTTGCTGATTGGACTCAGAAGTCACAGGATAGGAAAGTCATGTTAGGTATTGAAAAGTTTAGAAAACATTCTACATACACAAAACTAGATTATAAATTTCATAAAAATCACATGCAATCATAGATTACAAACTAGAAGATTTTTGAATCAACTAGTACTTCATGGAGAATTCCATTTGAACTGATCAGGGGATTTCAATACACAATAATTTGATGTGGAAAAGCAGCATTATCTGCCTTTTAGAGAGTTATAAGAGAGATTATAAATCATGACTTTCACCTCCTTTCAAAGCTACTGTTAACATTTTCAGTGTTAATATTCCTTTTCTGTTATTTTATGTTCATCTGAAATATACTCTTACCTTTCCACAACCTAAACCAGATAGAGAGCTTTTTAGTCTGTTTGGTTAACTGGAATCAATTAATTTTGTATAGAGCAAATCTGTATAATGGGATTCATCTCCACAACCCTTTTATTTCTCTATGAGGCTTTACTAAGTACCAATCACCTTCCCTACCAGTCTATTCTACAAGGCTAAAAATTTTGCAAATAAGTTTGGCTACTTTACTACAGTAGACTAATCAAGTTATATGAGGTTCAATCTTCTTTCTTTCTGGTCTGTGCGAGCAATTGGTACAGACATTTTTGTATTGATAAAAATTGATACATTGCTCTTCCAAAAATCAAATTATTTAACATGTGATAAGCAAAGTTCTTATCTGAAAATGCTACTTCTAAATACACAGTGACATTGTGTGTAAACTTTAAAATTAAATTCTAATAACGTCCCCACCCTGAAATTATCTTAGCCTGTTTCAGATCATCATCAACCATCACATGTTGTTTGTGATGAAAAGAGCAATTCACCTTCTGAGGTGACAATCATTTGCCAGATATTGGTGTTGAATAATCTTTCACACCACCATGGGAAGCAGAAACAAGGACTAGCCCTGGTTTGTACGTGAAGGCCAGCGTCCTGCTGCACCTGCACTGGTTATCATGAAGTGTATTCTTCCCAAGATGAACTCTCTTGATATACAGTCATGCTATTAAAATGATGTTTTCAAAGTGCATATTTCTCTGCCAACACAGCACTTTCATCCTTCGCTTTCCTAACTTCCTACCAAGCTCCTTACATGAGTCCAGATAAACTTCATCTAATGGCATTGATTTTATGCTACTAGCACATCCACAAATGGACTGATATGAACAACTTTAAAATGAATATCAGAACTAGTGAATTAATTTTTCAGTCTTGATTTGTTACTTGAAAAGCTGTCTATACTTACTCTGGAAGATGTAGAGTTGTATTTTGTGGTGCCTATACAATTGGTTTTACTTGAATCGAAAATAATATTTTTTTCCTTTGTTGGGTGGAATTTGTTTCACCTTTTAGGGAAAAATTAAGCAATGAATCTAAGTGAAGTGTTGTAATTCCCTTTATCATCAGTGGAGGGAGACAGACACACATAAAGGGCAATTAATCCCACCCAGATACATAACTTTGAGAAATAATCCACTTGGAATCACATCATATTTACTATGTTGCAGTCACTGTTATACAGGTTCTGCTCATGGCACCAGTGTTTACCTCATTGCAAATGAGATATGGCAAAAAGTGTAGGGTGGTGTAGCCACCAGTGAAAGAGAAACTGGCTACCTCAAATTGCTCTGCTGGTATATGCTGTCCCCCTTGCTGGTAGTATCAAATCCTTTACAACATGCCAGAATTATACATTACTCTCATGTAGTTCGTTAGGCACAGAAGTGCGTAAAACAAGCCAAAAGATTCAAGCCCAAAAAGCTGTGTGGATTTTAGCAACTGTGTGAGGTGTGAAGAAGAAAATAAAGGAAAAGAGTAAAGGAAATGGGGTTTTTTGTTCAGAATATTTTTTTTTTGTACCAACTCTGAAAATGAAGAGAGTCATGTTATAATTCTCTTGGATGTGGGTAAACACAGTAACTGCTGTGAATGGTGACTGCTCATTTCGGTGTTCAAATCAGTATCTGTCTGAAAAGATTTCATCGTATTGTAAATAATTTTCTCAAGCAGTGTAGATCACTAATTTCCTTTGGAAGCGAATCAGCCAACATGTTATTCAGGACACACCTGGAGGGCAATTTGCTTGACTCAAGTTTTGTGAAACAGAAATGACACAATGTTAATTTGCTTTTAAACTGCTTGCCATGTCTAAGAATTAAATAAGCAATTGGATGAGACCAAACTGAATTCATTGAGATATCAGCCATGCAGTCCACTTATTTTGCCTGATTGTGGTAGAAAAGCTTTTTATATGAGCAGTTAACATGTTCACATTTTCCACACTTGGCCTTTTCAGAAATTCCAGTGACAAATTCTTTGCTGATTTATATTCCACTCTGCATTTGAAGAAAATATGCCCATGGAGTTTAACTTACAATGTTTCAGATTCTTTTGTCTCTGTATTGTTACTGGTTTTATTACTTCATGTCTTAGTCTATATGTGCATTGGGGGAATATGTAGCTCTATAGAGAGATGTATTTGCAAATAAAGTCTATAAGAACACTCAAGCTCAGGATCCAATTAATTTATGTGTTTACAAACATTTGTATTCCAATATTAACATGTGATTCATTACTATTAATTTATTAATTGATCAATTAATACATGGCATCTATTTGCATAAATAGGATCTCAGTCTCTATCGTCAGTACTGCTAGCAACAACTGTAATCATAATATTTTTTCTACATTTCAGTTAAGCTCAACTCAATTGATTCGAGTGTTTGGAAGAGCCTCTGTAATGGCTTATCTTTCTCCAGTCTTTCATCATAGAGGATTTCAGTACAAAAGTTAGTAGTCTAAATTTAACTAGGATACACCCATACCAGAATACCTTTCAAAAGCCACGATCTTAATGCCAAGGGATAAGTGGCTACTATCTCCAGCATCTCCAGGCCAAGGATTCCTCCTTCCCATCCTGGTGCCCAGAGACCAGGGGTCTCTGCCCAGGCTGAGGGATGTGGTTGTTGCTGTACCTTCAGCCAGTAGTGAGGCTGACAGACACACACAGAGGACACGGACAGGGCCAGTCACACAGGCGGCCACAGACAAGGTGCTGCCTCCAACAGCACCCACACTCAGCACTCACACCAGACACAGGCACAGACAGCCACATCCCCCCCGCCCTTGGGCTGGCAGAGACGGCACACACACCACATTCTCCAGGTTCACACGCACATTCGTGGATCCCCAGAGCACCAGCATGGCCCCTCTACCTGCCTGGCACCCCTGTTGACACACATAACATCAATTGACCAGAAAGATATCAGTACAAACCACAACAGGGAAAAAGTTTCTGCTAAATTCACTGTATTATATCATGTAGTCATCTAACATATGGACCTACTATATACTTCTAGATGACAGACATCTGTTGAACAAGCTGGATGACTGAGATGGCGGAGGAAGAGTCCTGTATCTACAAGTTATATAGGAGGCAGGAACAGGCCTGGATGTGTTCATCGATCTGACGGAGAGGGTGGATCATGATCTGATAATAATTGTCCAGGGACAAACCCAAGATCTTTTGCATGTCTCTGTTAAGATTAAATATAGCCACTTGATACACCAGCTGCCCCCTAATACATCAGGATCTTGGCAGGAGACAGGATAGAGTAAGTTCATTTGCAGATTAAACAATAGCAATTGAGTTATAAGGTATTTCCTGGGGCTCATTGATCACAAGGAAGGAAATAAATGCAGCTAGTCATTATTCCCAGGAAACTGTTCTGATGATTTTATTCTTTTCTACACATTTCTAAATGCTTCATGACAAGGTCAGCTAACAAGTACATGCATATCAGGATGATAAGCATCTTAGAAATGCTTATGGTAGAGACCCTGAAGGTTGTCATTACTATTATAAGGTGAGAGTGAAAAAATAATCTCTAAGGTTGCAATGGCTATTACTATTTCATTGGTATGTATAAGGCCTTTCTGGAAAATTAATGTACCATTTACTAAGCAACCAGTTTCTGTGAACTATCTGTCTACATTCCATTCAGCATGTAATTAATATTTAAACGTCTTTTTCCTCCTCTTTATTTTTGTATTGTTTCTGAATGACAAATATTTTTACAGCTTGAATAAACGTTAACCAGGGTCCTTAAATTAATGTTTGTGTATATTTTCTGTTTAGTTTACATATTGAATGTCTGACTATATCTGTTTCTACCCTTAGGTGCGTGCCAAGTACCACATATTATTTTTCCTGCTTGGAGAAACATGATTTATTCATTGATTGAGGCATAACCCAAAATTATCAGTAGTAGCAGGGAAGAACTGAAAGATCATTTCACGATTCTGGGATTCTGAAGACAAAAAAAAAATCTTATATACTTACTAAGTTCTTGATCCAAAATCATTGAATGTAATAGAAAATCTTCATTATTGTTAATAGGAAGTACAGCAAGCTTAAAACGCTTTTCAGGGAGAACTGTACAAAACAAAGACAATGTGTTCTACCAAAAAAAAAAAAAAAAAAAAAAAGGAAAGAAAAATGAAACCAAAATGGAATCTCTTTCCCATTTAAAACCTAGAGATATTGTAATTCTTTGAAAATTAAATTGAGTATGTGGTTTTGTATATCCATTTTTATATTGGAGCTTGTGGTGGATTGATTCTTTTTAAATTTAACTTATTCTGTATTACATTTAGCTGAAACACCCTTGGGTGTTTCAATAAAACATTGTTCATAAATAGACTACAGTAGAGATCATATTTAGGCATATCTGAGTATAACATTAAAAACTTATTTGTTCACCATGCCTCTGGGAGATTGGGTTGGGATCACCATATTTAACAGCCATTGACAGAATTGTTTTTTATTAATTTTCTTTTCAAATCTATTAATCTTAAACACTGCAATACTCTGGCAATGGGGTCCATAATTTAATTATACATTTCTAAACTTTTGAATATTCCTATGACTGGATATTCTCTAGTTCTTTTTTTTACAACAAATACTAAATAATCATCCCTTATTGGTCATCTGTACCACGCCAATCATGATTTTGTAAGCCTTTCTCATAGCTCCCCTTAGCCATACCTTTTTCAAACTGAAGAGTTCCTAGGCTGCTTACTCTTTCTTCATACGGAGACCAATATCCAAAAACTGGGAGACAGAGAACAGGATGCATATCATTCATGCTTTAAATGAAGAATGTAATTTGAACTGACTTAAAGCTGGTCTCAATGGGAGGAAAGACCTTATTGCAAAGAACCACACAGAGATCACAGCTTTCATGCATTCTGGAAGACTGTCCATCTGATTTACTTTATCTGAGACTTTTGTAATCCAGTTAAGTACATTTGAGTTGGGATGATCAGAAAGGAATGCAGTATTCAAGATTTGGATTTATACTGTAGTACAATGACATTTTCAACTTGTTCCAAAACCCTTTACTAATAATTCTGATACTCTTTTCACTTTGTTTTATCTCTGCTGAGCACAGAGTAGAAAATTTTGGAGGATGATCCACAGTTCATACACATTTCACATCTACATGGACTTCAATATTACTTTTCTGAAGGGATACCAGCTAATTTAAAGTATGTTACTCAATAAGAATGCATCTACATTGTGCAAAACAAGATATGAAGATCCTCAGGTTAATGGAAATCCAACACAAGAAATACCAGAGCTGTGATACCATAGAGACTGGTTGCCCAGTGTTAGATTCAGTACATTTGTATACCCTAGCTGTGGTAATACTTAAGCAGGTCAACTGGAGCAGGGCCTACAGCCAGTCTTATAATCTTATGTCCAATGTTAAAAGTTTTACTGTTTTTTGACTAGATTTGGAGCCTCTGAACAGCACTATCCTTGGCTTACATGAAGTTAGCTGCTAAAACTTCTATAGTCTTGACTGTGGAGGTGACTCCTAATTAGACCTTTTCACCTATAATCCCAAAGATTTCTTTTTTAACTTCTGAAAATGAACTAGGCACACTTCTTGTTTTGGGGTTGGTTTATGTGCTGGCTTGTTTCTAAAATACATGAAGCGAGGAGGAAATGGAGCACCCGCTTGTTAACCAGGCAAAGAATAAGCATCACCAAGAAGGAAGGAAGGAAAACATCTTTAAAGTTAGCAAAACTTGATTTACTGAACTTTAATGATATATTTGTAATGAAGGGCTTTTAATTTGTTTGACTTTGGTTTCACTTATTTGTTTGTTTCATATTATTTTATAAAATAAGAAGGTTCATCAGAGCAGTGACACCTCCTATGCTAGCAGCTGGCCCTAGAAATGCCATAAAAGCAAATTTCTCTGACACTCAGGGCAAATTTATGAAACCTCAGGCTCACCTAAATTTCCTGCAGATTTCTTGCCATTTGACAAAGCAGCTGTAAAAGGGGGGATTGGGTCCTGCTCTTTGGCTTTATGCTTTGAATGAGGCAAACTGATACTAGAGGCCTAGAGGAATGCTTAATTAAGAGAGTATTGTAAAGCATGCAAGAAAGGAAACTAAAGGAACAGATTTCCATGTGGGGTAAACTTCCTATGGAAGTTTTCCTATTATATACTATTGTTATTACGTAAAATCTTGATTTATAATTATGCATATACACTATTATATATAATCATACAAATCTTTAATAAATATAAATATATTCTATATTATATAATTACATTTAATGTAATATAGGTATGATTATATTATATAATTATATTTATAATTATAATCATTATTATATTAAAATATTGCATCCCTTATTGCAAAAAGTCAAAATGTTCACAAATTCATCAGCATTCAAATAACGTTTTTTGCTGGTTCGTGGTATTAATCTGGACAAATGTTAAAGAACTTTTAAATTCTGGGCCAAAATGAGAATTGAATAGTAAGAGGGCAATACTAGTTCTGTCACAGTATGAACTGCAGGATTTTGTTTTTACTGAGTGTACTGTAAAAAGCTCTTCTTGGACTTCCACAGTCTATACTGCCAATGATTTTCACCCTGAGGATTTAATAGCCCTGTGTGGCATTTATGGTCTTTTTACATCAATTTCTTGATACATAGTGTTTATTCTGTGTATTGCAGACTCAGTGGTAGAGTTTATTGCAGCCATCATTTTACATGTCCTCGAAGAGTTTCAGTTCTTTCTTCCTAAGTATGATAAGAAAATGTATATTTAACTTATAGATCCTTGACTCCTGCCATGGGTTTGTTTGTCACAGCCAGATGTAAAAGATCTTTAGCAATAGGATATTTGCGCTGTGCAATTAATTCATTTGTGTCAATGATGGTATCAGGAATATATGATCTATGGAGTCATGCTTTCTTACTATTGAGAATAAATTACCTACTAAACCATTAACCGTTGAGACAATACATTGATGTGAAAAGCTGATTACTAATGTATCTCAACATGAATGTTGACACATTAGTCCATAGCAACAATTGCTGCAAAGGCACATACCTTCCTGAAGCAAATCCAAATATTGAATTGCACAGAGCAGTTTTGGTGATTATAATACTCAGTTCATGTCCAGTATCTTCTTTAAAATGAAATAGCTCATTAGTTTCCTTTTTTTTTCTTTTTCCAAAATAGTAAAAGCAATTACAGTGGTTGTCATTCTTATAGAAAAATTGCCTGTCAAATTTAATTTGAAAAACAAGTCATTTTAACTCATGCAATTCTTACATAGTTTTAAAATCCCAATACCTCTTTTTTAAGTTTGGGGTTTTTTTATCAAAAATAGTGAGATTTTCCTAATTTTTTTTTTTTTTTTACCTCTGAATGCAAGGTATTGACTTTCAAAATTAAGAGATTTGATCTTGACAAATTAAGATATTCAAGATATATCACTTCATAATCCCATGTAACTTCCTGTTTTTTCTATAGAGATACCTTTCTGTAGCCATGCTGGAAGTGTTTTTCCTAAGACTGGAAAAATGAAATATACAACTGTATAATTCATATATATGGTATTGTCACTCTGAGACAGCTGATAGGAGATATCCAAAATCTGTACAATGGAGACCTACCAAAACACTTTGATATTCCAGAATTAATGGGTTTATGTATGTGGACTGCCTAAAGTACAAGGAATGGGAACACTACCAATTTGCCATATGGCTGTGTTGCAGAATATTACTACACCAAGATGTTTTCAATTCCCTTTATTCTTTTACGAATCACCACCTATTAATGTATTTTGTATGTAACAATGTTCTTTCTGCTCTTCTCCATATTCACTCTGGTAAGAAAAAAGCATCAGAACAGATTTACAATGATTAACGATGGTGGAATTTGCCTTCCCTGTTTTCTTCTTGAGTGAGAATCTGTATTATTAATCTGGAGGGGTACAGGAAAGAAAGAAGCAATGCCTAGAAAAACATGGGGTCTGTGATCTGTATCTTGAAACAGGTGGCAAAAATTTGCTGGGGATATGCACCTTCTCCTTATCAAAAAATTAGTTGCTCTCATACTGTCTGTATTTTGACAACTATTACTCAATGTAGCATGTATGTTAAGTGTTTAAATAGAGAGTAAAATGAACATTGCAGGTACCTCAGCAGTCTCACTCCAAGAGTAACTTCTCAGAAATTCTTTAGAACCATGCATTAGGAGCTTTATGAAATATTATTACAAATTAATTGCTCAAACATCTTCTTAATGATTTTCAATTTGTGGATGGCTTGTGTCCTGAAGCATATAATTCCTGGAGCAAATAATTTAAAAAATGTTTATATTCTCTCTCCCTAGTATTTCCACTATCTATGTGTGGTAGGTTGAGCCCAACCAGCAGCTAAGCACCCATCCGGTCACCCTCACTCCCCTGCCCCCCAGTGTGATGGGAGAGAGGAATAGAAGAGCAAAAGCTGAAAACTCGTAGGTTGAGATTAAGACAGCTTAATAGGTGAAGCAAAGTTGCACAGGCAAGCAAAGCAAAATAAGGAATTCATTCACTACTTCCCAACAGCAGGCAGATGTTTAGCTACTTGCAGGAAAGCATGGCCTCAGCAGGCATAGCAGTTAGCTGGGAAGACAAATGCTGTAACCACAAACATCCCCCCTTCCTCCTCCTTTACCTGAGCTTTTATTGCTGAGCACAACATATATTGTGGGATCCCTTTGGTCAGCTGGGGTCTGCTGCCCTGGCTGTGTCCCCTCGCAACTTCTTGTGCACCCACAGCCTACTGGCTTGATGGGGCCAGAACAAGAAGAAGAGAAAGCCTTGACACAAATCCAAAGCACAGCACCATAATTCTGCCCCAGCCGGAGCCAGCAGACCATGTTATTGGCTCACTCTTCTTGGAGTCCCACTACAGTGCTGACCTAGCTTCCTGCCTGGGAAAATCCTACTGAAAAAAACCCTCAAACTGTAACCAAAACAAATGTAAATATTTTAAGCTTTTTGTTTATTTTCTTTTATGCATTTTATCTGTCATGAAGGTATTTGAAAGAAAGAAAGAAAATCTGGGTCAGCACATCTGTGCCTGTCTTAACATGAAATCCTGTTTCCAGGGAAAGATTCCCTGACAGGTTACTTGCTAATGTATGCATTCATAGACACACATGTCCACATATATATGTATAAATGACCATGTATATATACAAAATATATGTATATTTTTATATAACAAATGTTATTTGCTATTAGTTTGGGGTTATAAAGTTATAAAGTGACTAAGGACCAATATATTAAATGGCATCCAAAATTCTCCATTATTTTCAATATTTTATACTTTGTAGAGGTAAGAATTTATATGAACTGAACAGTTTTAAAGCCCACAGACTGTCCCAGCTATAATTGCTTCTCAACATACAGAATCTTTTTCTCTATATATATTAGTGTTAACTAATGTTAATTGTGAGTGAAAGGAATTTTTACTTTTATTAAGCGATATAAATAAGCTTTGCGAAATCACCTGACCTAAATAATTCACAATCTAAAATCACAAACCATTTGCATGTTACAGGCAAAAAATACAGTGTTAATTGTTTAGTCAGGTATTTCAGACAAATGCTTGAGCAAGATTCTTTAAACCATTTTACTTTAATCTTATATGCACATTTATATGCTTATAAGCTTATATTACTGGGTAGACTAAGAGCATTCTGTGGATCATCTTCTCTTTACAATAAAAGTGCATAGAGTTTCTGTCACATTAGCTAAAATTAACATAAAAGTATGAGAACATAGACTTGTGAGAATATGGGCATGAAATCCAGGCCTAGACACTAGAGGTAAGTACTTTATATGATCATCTTCACCTCAAAATGAAGGGCTTTTTTCATGTTATTCTTTTGTTGGAAGTCTATTCTTTCTATGTTCTCTTATAAGGGCTGTCTTTCTCAAAAGCTTGTCTTTAGTGGAGATGTCTAATAGTAACTAATGCTTTGGGGTCATTAATTTCTTATTTATACTTTGCAAGCAAGCTCCATACTATTAAGTTCACTAAAATCTATGAGCTGATAGACCTAAATGGAAACCCTGACCAGGCTAGGGATACAAGCAGCCACATGGTTGTGTTTACAGCAAGTTGAAATAGTTCCTCGTAAAAAATTTCGTTGCACTAAATAAATTTATATAGCTCTAAATAATGAAGAAACAAGTAAAATTGTGCAGTAGTCACCAAGTGTAGTGCGTGTTTGAGCTCTGACTTTATAATTAACTGCTTAAAAAGGGTACATGCCTAACATTCTTTTAAAAAAAAAAAAAAAATAGATGGCCTTATTTGATTATTGGAAATGGCATTTTTTACATCTTGCATTTGTTCATAATTAATATAATTAGAGTCAGACACTGAAAGAACTTCTGTGGCTCATAATTGATTCCCTGCTCATTCCAGTTGCATCTGTAATTTTTTAAAATTTTACCACAGACATCTGCGAGATAATAGCTGTGTGTTCATTCTAAAGTACAAATCCGAGCTGACTCACTGAGATCGCCATATGAACTTATGAAATTATTCTCTTGGAATGCAACACTAGGAAATGTCATAGCAAACTAGCTTGCTCACATGTTAACTACTCTTACATATTAAAGATGGGTGAGGAGGCAGTGCTTAGATCCAAATGGGGTTTATATTACCATTTGGGGTTCACTGATGCCAAGCTTCTTTAATCAGATTTTACCACCATATGACAAGCATCAGTTTTATCTTGTGGTAATCTGACCTTCTTGCACCAAAACCCCAGTGCATACAAATAGAAACTGAAAAAGTGTCATCTGCTTTTCAATCCAAAATAGAACCGAGTCAGACCAACGCTGAAATTTTACCTTTTTGCTAATATGTACTGCATGGTAATTGTTACAGCAAAATTGATGGGGAAAAAAAGGTTACTTGAATCCCAGGCTAGGAAATCTAACAGCTTATATTCCCCAGGACAGAACACAAAGTGTCTTGGCTGTTGGAAGATTTCTTATGAGGAAAAAGTACTAATCCACACTGATTCCTTTCCAGGGACAAAATCTGGGTTTACATTAAGGTGTGAGAGTCTCACCCAAACGCCTGACAGTTTTCCTGCTGTTTTTCCATGTGGGTACTGGTGATGTGCCATGTACTGCCATGGTCAGAAGACATCGTAACACCTTGGGTAATAAGGGAAGGAATATCAGTGCCTGGCTGCTCTCACATATCTCAGCTGAAAGTTTAGGCTCAGGCAGATACTAATGAACAGGGAACAAATGTACCACTGCAAAAGACAGCACTGATGGTTTCAGATTTCTTGGTCACAACAGTATTCTACTAAAACTATTTTTTGCTTTATAAAGCAAAGGGGCTGGTAGGGAAAATGCTATTTTAGAATTTGTTCTAACCCATATAGAAATACTGACAGAATCTACAGGTATAATGTGAGTTGAATAAAAACCACTTAAAAGTGAATAATGATGACTTCTCTAAGGAATTGATGGTGGAAGAAAAGAGTAAGAGTAAAGATGATACAATCCAGAAAAGCCAACATGGGCAACTCAGGGAGCTACGAGACAAAGTATTTCAGAGAGAGTTTAAGGTATGAAGGAATGTGAGAGAACTGGCAGTATTGGGAAAGGTGAGATTATATTCATAATGGCAGACTATCCCATTGCACAGGAAAGATAGGAAGCATATTCAGAGAGCAATACAGGATCAGAAACTCTTCAAGGATGTGAAAATAAATATTAGATAAATAAATGAAGAATAGTAACAAGGGTAGATGTCTAAGAATGTGCCTAAAGGAGAGAAAAACATATTAGGATAAAATCAGAGAGACTAAGGTGCAAAATGAGTCTCCATTAGCGAGGAACAGAAAAGCCCTAGAAGGAAATTAGAAATAAGACAAAAAAGAAGCAAGGATGCAAAACAAACCTTGGATTAGGTAAATATTGAGACAAATGGTGCCTTCTTTGCTTTAAAAAAACAAACAAATAAGCAAACCCCCCCCAAACCTTGTTTCAACTACATATATAAAGAAATAAACTTTATGAAGTGTTATGAAGTACGGAACAGCACACAGAAAGAACACACTATACTGTATCTTTTATACAGTAGGGTGGGCAAATTCAAGTTGTCCAGCTTGGCTAAATTATTCTTTTTATATAAGTAATTAATTTTACAAAATGTCTAGACCCCTGTAAAATTATTTTTAGGAAGTTATGGGATCCAGAATTCTAACAGATATAAGCTTAATATCTAAGCTCAAAAAAGAAGTTGGAAAAAAAAGAAGAAAAGAAAGAACCCGGAGCATTATAGCTGTGTTACTCTAACTCCAATTTCTGGTAAGATTCTGTAAAAAATTTTTAAGAAATCAATTTATAAGTACCTCAAAGATAATAAGGTGATAAAAATGGACAGCATGAGTTTGTCAAGAACTGAACATGTCAAACTAATCTAATTTCTTTCTGCGACAGGCTAACAGGCCAAGTGAATAAAGGAGAAGCAGTAGGTTTGGTACAGCTTGACTTTATTAAATTTTTTGACACTGCCATGCATGACATTCTTATAAGCAAGCTAAGAAAATGCAGCTAAGGTATAATCACCCATTTAAAACTTACTGTGAAGAAGTAGTTATTAATAGTTTACCTATAATCTAGGAGGATGTTTCAAGTGTCACTCCTCATGGATCTGCCATGGACCTAGTTCTCTTTGATATTTTCATTAATAATTGGAATGGATTAAATATGTAAATGGATGACATTACAGTAGAAGAAGTGGCAGTCACTTTCAAGGACAGGTTAAAACTATAAGGTGATTTTGACAAATTCCTGCAAAATTCAACAAACTAATATTCAGAGAATTTCAAATTTCAATTTATCTTCAATAGGTGCAAAATACATTGTCTCACTGCCTACTATGAGTGAATTGAAATTCAGAAAATTTCAATCAAAGAATACAGAGAAATGCAATGGTTATACCAAAACCTAAGGTGCAAATTAAAAATGAGGGGTAACTGACTAAGCGATATCATTCATGAAAGGCAGGTACTGCCTGACCAACCTGATCTCCTTCTATGACCAGGTGACCCGCCTAATAGAACAGGGCAAGGCTGTGGATGTTGTCCACCTGGACTTTAGTAAGGCCTTTGACACAGTGTCCCACGGCATTCTCCTGGAGAAGCTGGCAGCTCACGGCTTGGATGGGCATACACTTCACTGGGTAAAAAACTGCCTGGATGGCCAAGCCCAGAGAGTGGTGGTGAATGGAGTGAAATCCAGTTGGCGGCCGGTCACGAGCGGTGTTCCCCAGGGCTCAGTTCTGGGGCCAGTTCTGTTTAACATCTTCATCAATGATCTGGATGAGGGGATTGAGTGCACCCTCAGCAAGTTTGCAGATGATACCAAGCTGGGCGGGAGTGTCGATCTGCTCGAGGGAAGGAAGGTTCTGCAGAGGGATCTGGATAGGCTGGATCAATGGGCTGAGGCCAACTGTATGAGGTTTAACAAGGTCAAGTGCCGGCTCCTGCGCTTTGGTCACAACAACCCCATGCAATGCTACAGGCTTGGGGAAGAGTGGCTGGAAAGCTGCCCGGCGCAAAAGGACCTGGGGGTGCTGGTCGACAGCCGGCTGAACATGAGCCAGCAGTGTGCCCAGGTGGCCAAGAAGGCCAATGGCATCCTGGCTTGTATCAGGAATAGTGTGACCAGCAGGAGTAGGGAAGTGATCGTGCCCCTGTACTCGGCACTGGTGAGGCCGCACCTCGAGTACTGTGTTCAGTTTTGGGCCCCTCAGTACAAGAAGGACACTGAGGTGCTGGAGCGTGTCCAGAGAAGGGCAACGAAGCTGGTGAAGGGTCTAGAAAACAAGACTTATGAGGAGTGGCTGAGAGAACTGGGGCTGTTTAGCTTGGAGAAGAGGAGGCTGAGGGGAGACCTTATAGCTCTCTACAACTACCTGAAAGGAGGTTATAGGGAAGCGGGTGTTGGACTCTTCTCCCAAGAAACTAGCGATAGGGTGAGAGGAAATGGCTGCAAGTTGCGTCAGGGGAGGTTTAGATTGGACATCAGGAAGAATTTCTTTACCGAAAGAGTGGTTAGGCATTGGAACAGGCTGCCCAGAGAGGTGGTGGAGTCGTCAACCCTGGAGGTGTTCAAAAAAGGTATAGACGTGGCACTCCAGGGCGTAGTTTAGGAGGCATGGTGGTGTTAGTTGATGGTTGGACTTGATGATCTTAGAGGTCTTTTCCAACCTTAATGATTCGATGATTCTATGATTTTTTCAAAAAAAAGAAACAAAACAAAAAAAGGAAACATGGATCTTGGTCTTATAATGGATTTGAAATCAACTACAAGTCAGCAATTTGAAACAAAAAGAGGAACCCTAATTCTGGAATATATTAAGACAGTATTTCATGTGTAAGACATTATGGTGGTAATAATTCTGCTCTCTGCAGCACAGGGGAAGCTCTGGCTGGAATCCTTCTGCTTCTTTAACACCCACAGATAATCGTCCACAATCTATAAAACCAAATATTCAAAACTGCATTCAGACAGAAGACCTTAGCTCTCCTGTTAATTGGTTGGGTTTTTTTTCACAGCAGTAATAAACAGTACCACCTTTATTATATGCATCATGACTCAATAAATGGATTTAGGAGCATCAGTCTAGTATGTTGTTTTTAAAAATCTTGGCTAGCATAGTGAGGTGCTTGTGAATAATGTTGTTACATTTCACTAAGCTAGAAACCCTCTCTCCCAGTAAGGGTGCCTAATTTGAGATTCCATAAACTCATAGTAGGCAGTGAGACAATGTGTTTTGTGCATATTGAAAAGTAAAGCTGTGTACAGGACACATGCTGACTCAGAAAGATCTTCCAGCTTATGAAGCCAGAGAAAATGAAATATATCTTCTCCCATTTCTTGGTGCTGTCATTCATGTTCTCACTTACTAAGTCTCAGGCTAAATAGAGGAGTGAGAGCATTATTGTAGAGCATTAAGAAGCTTTAGTGCACAGACATACTTATTTCAGCTCGAGCTATTTAAAAGGCTGGCTGAGCATTTGCATGATGTTCTTTAAATGCTAAAATAACTATCATCAATCCATGCATTCAATGTACTTTGTAATAGCTCATCTGCCATTTTGCACTTATATTCTAATAATGAAGTTTATAAATTTTCAAGCAATTCTAGTGCATTTTAAGCATTAGTCCATCCTGGGAATTGAACAGCCACTCAACTTCTAGAGCTCAGCTGACAAGGCAAATCCAAGGCATGTAGTCATTTGAATGGCTTATTAAACTTCAATCATAACCAATTAGTAAGGATTGTACTGTTCCCCACCCCCATTGGTAAATACTCATTTATTTTCTTGTCTCATTTACTTTCTTGTATATCCTTATTAATAAGCTTTCTCCCCTGCATAAAGCAACACGCCTGCAAAAACAGATGAAAGGAAACAATGAAGTTCTTGTAGATTACACATGCTGACATTTAAGGTTTTGTAAAATTTTATTCACCAGGGCTCTGGCCTTGCACTGCCTTGTATAGCAGAAAGAGTAAGAAGACTACATCCTTTCCAGTAAGTACAGGGAGGAAGATGCAGGGTGAAGAAAAATATTATAGGGACCAAAATCATTCCTGCTCTCTGGAAAACTTAGTTTTGCCCTCACACACAGCTAGAAAAGGTAGAGGGCATGCATGCTAAGAATTGAAACAGCAAACAGTAGTCTTCTTTGAAAAGATCTGCTCCTGCATGTTGAGACCAGTCATTGCATCGGTGCTGAAAGCGATCCTGTAAGAATGACGTGCATTAATTCTGATATGCCCTCCAAACATGTCTTGAATCTGGAGCCCACACACAGACATTGATGTCATTGGATTTGCCCTGAGGTCTGGCCTCCAAAATCTGCTCCAGATGTACGGTTCCTCTAAGGCTTGACAGCCCCATAAGAATAAATGTCTGAGGCATCAAGGGTGTTTGAAATGATACTAGATGGCTACGCATATGCCTATGCCTAAGTAACTGAATCATGCCTAACTGTATTCCAGGGCTCGCCTTTCTTGTACCAACAAGCACGAAAGTATAGTTTCCTGGATGAGGCAGATATATGGCACAATTATGACACCTAATCTTTGAATCACATCATTGTCTGAAGTTTCATGACAAATTAGGTTCTTGTGTAAAAGTTATTTAAGAATGTTCTGCCAAGAAGGCTGTCTTTTGAAAATGTGGATTATTTAGGATAGAATAGAATATTTCAGGTTTATTTAAGTTTGCCTATTCTCTTCATTGAGGAGATATTCCGTTTTGACAGGAAGGTATTCCATTAAAGTGTTTTCCAAAATCATGGTACAGATTCCAGTAAAAACCCAGAAAACTATGAAGAGCAGACTGAGGTTGTTAAGAGGTTATGAATGTTTGTTAGACTCAACTCCTTAACCTTATTGACTCATAAAAGGGCTCAAGCTTCAATGCCCTGCTTTTAAAGGAACTGTTCTAGCAACATTGGGTATCTCTAGCCAGGACTCTCCCACTAGTGTCTGTTGGAATGGTGGCACTCTGTACAAATGAACAAACATACTGAGAAACAATTAAATGGTGGCTGTCCTACCAAAATGCCCACTCTCCTAACCACTGACATACAAAATTAGCGGATCATTTTTATTAGCATAATGTATTTATTTTTTTGCATAAATAATCCAATAGGACAGCCTCATGGCTTGGGTATTGCAACATGACATGGGAGATAGGAACTTAACAGCAGGTACACTGAGTTACGGTAGAGGTCTAGGTTATTGACAAGCATAAGATATTGAAGTATGAGACAAAGGCAACTGCAGTGCGTTCCTTCCATGTGTACTTCTTCACCACCTACAATCTGTGGTTTAGAGTTAGAAGATATATCAGTTGGAAGATATATCATCATTAATATGTTTAAATGCCTTTCATAAGCCTTTTTTCTATGCATTCCTTTGATCAGATTTTGAAAGAAAAATACTCTGACAATGAACTTGTGGTTTAATTAAGCAATGTGTTAAAAATCATGTTACTTCTTTGTTTGGGATTTACCATCTTAAAATTTTTATTTGATGAACTCTGGCTCCCGTGTTTTGAGAAAAAAAGTTTTCTTTATTAACTTAATAATGTAATTTATGACTCTTGTTCACTGTTTCTTTTATGAAGTGAAGAAACTTAGGGAAAGATTCAGTTCAGGATCAGGACACATAAATGGAAGGGCCTACATGTAGGAGTAAACAGGTAAGCTAGACATGTATACACCTACATACATAAATTACCACTAAACTGTCTAAACACAGTGGAAATCTATGTATGGCTCAATGTAACTGCACACACAGAGGCACTGAGCACTACTTGAGATGCCTTGGGGTTTCTCACTTGGCTTCCAGCTGCTACTCCAGAAAGGCATGAGTTCCCTAGGTATCCCCTGTCATATTTCCTAACCCTATGGATGTGTCAAACAGGCTGAAGAGTCTAAAATTACACTAGACACCTATGTTAAGGCTCTAGCTATCTAGTTTAGGATGAGTTGAATTCTTCCTGACTTGCATTGCCTGGACTGACCACAGGCTCAATTCAGTTGCTTGAACTCAGGCTTCTACTGCTATTTCAGATGCCATAGGGTATTTCTCAAATATTCTCAACAGGCTGGCAGATATGTCACAGAATTATAGATGTTTATAATAGACCTGTGCTTTATAGCAGAAGTTTAAGTATTAACCTTAAAAGTAGATACTTACGTAGAGACATCTAACTATAAGTCTTAATCTTGAACTGTGGTGTTCCCATAGACTATTTAATTGCTCCTAATAGGAACTACTCTCTCTTCAGTGAAACACAAGTTCAGATCTTGGCATTACAGACAGGGACGTCAATATCAGACTTTATTTTCCTATAGGTCAACTAAGCAACTGATTACAGAAGTATTTGCTAAACAGTGGTCAGTTACTCAGGGTTTTCTGCTTAGTCAGCTGAGAAATAAACCCAAGAAATAAAAATCTGGTAGATGTTTTCAGATAACTCAACTCTTAAATCTGGATTTGGTGTCACTGGAATGTTTTATGTATATTGCATACATTCTGGAGCCAAAAATCAAACATTTAATTTTGGTTGAGACGAAAATTTAAATGTTACTTCAGCAAGTTGTCAACACATTGATTATATTTTCAAGGCTACTAACATTGGAGTTGAACACAGTCTTTTTTAGATATGTATTATACATTTAATGAATCACTAAATATGTCTAATAAAATAATAAATACAATTAAACCTAGAATTAGGACACCTAAATTCATAGCTGTCAGTGTAATTATTTTAAACACCACACTCCTTCAGTTTAAAAAACTTTTTTTCTTCTGTGCTTCTGATTTTCAGTGTAAATTACTTCATTTTCTGGAACCACTTACATCACAATATTAATTCATCCTGAGTGTTATAAATAGTGTAAAACACAGGGAAATTATGATAAATGTTAACTTACTGTTTAGCTTAATTGTAGAATAAACATCCTTCAGTGTCTCACTATGGATAATAGCTAATGAGATTTTTATCATATGCTGCAACTTAATTGCATAAAGTTGTTCTCTTTGAAAGCTCGCTATCTAATGCAATTACATGAAAAAAAAAGAAAAAGATTTTATGTCTAAACAGCCTGAAAGTTATCTGTAAAAGTTATAATCATAATATTAAAAAACCCAACCAAACAAACAAAAAAACCCAATAACAACCCAAACAAACTAATATTATACCATATTTTCTGTAGAGATCACTTCTAATTTAAAGGTATCTTACCCATTCAAGTGTGGTGATATTTTGAGTATGCAACAGTATTGCAAGCCACAAGGTCTGGTGAACTGCACAACCTTGGTTTGAATTCAAATGGCTGTTACGAAGTTTATGGAAGAAATTTAACATTATTGCCATTTAATTTAATTCAATTCACTTGCTTGAGTCCCAATTCTGCACTCACATACTATGTACAAGGTACATTTAAAGATCATGAGAGTTAATATTTCACCGTTCATATGATACTAGTGGATAATAAAAAAAAAAAAAAAAAAGATGGGTGTTAGGATGTCTTCAGCTGTCTTCAGCTAATCTTAAACAGTAATCTCCCTACATAGTATATACTGAAACAAAATCAAGCACCACATGCTGATGTGTGTGAAAAAATCCTGGACTATTTTTTCTTCTCAAGAAGAAACACTCTAGTAAACTCTCTGAAGTTATCTGCAGTATTAACAGCCTATTTCTGGTTATCAGTATTTGTTCGTACACAGCAAGTGTTCCACATTCTGCACTAATAGTTCAAAAGTGTCTAAGAAAATAAGAAAACTTCCTCCCAATTCCAAATGTGGTAATGAAAAATTTTTGCTCCAGAACAAGGAGCTTCCTACAAGGAAGGGTGGAGGAAGAAAATGGATGTTGTCTCAGCTCCTTAAAAGTGTACAACCTTAAACAACAGAAACTCAAAACAATCTTGAAGAACAGCTTGTCTGTACCCCTTCATTCTTGCAGTGCCCTTCTCCTCCTCTGTAGTTCGTGCAGAGGCCCTAGTGTATAATCTAGTTGGGAAGAGGGAGGAAGGGGCATAGCTAGCATCACACAGAGCAAAGATTAAAAACTCCCTCCATAACAGTCTCAGCCTGAGAAATCTGAGAAAATGCCTCATTTATCTTATCAGTATTTTCTGTGCCTCTGTTTTCCTGTTTATACTGAGTTGTGCTTTGATGCATGACAAACTTATAAAGATGGTTCTTGAAATACAAGCAGGACTGAGAAATAGGTAATGATTATTATGATTGTAGTGATGAAGAAGACTTCCCGAGACCTTACTCTTGTACCTCTTTTGTAAGGAATAAAAACAGCATAAGGACATAGATACATGGAAATAAAAGGACTGTTGGAAGAAATCAGAGCAGCTGATAGTTTAGTGAAAAATAGTTAGAAATGGGGTTTTATTTATAAAATGGTTTGTTTGCATAGCACTACCCAGCTCTATGTTACAGAACCCAAAACTGTAAGTTGAGTTAGAAGAAGATTATACGACTACCCACACTGCAGATTGCTATGTCAAGCTAGACTAGCTGAATCATCATATCCTCTTGATTATTAAGACAGCCTAATATGTCTAAAAATTAGATATCTAAGTCTTAGATGAATAAATTTAGTAATATAACCCCATCATTTTTGGCAAAATCAAAAAGCAAAGCCAAGTATTTGAGAATTACATACGGCAGCCAAATTAAATTTCCTTCCACCTTTGGAGAGTCTTGAGGACCATTTTTACCCTGCTTAAGAAGAAATCATGACTTATCCAGGGTTTACTTTCTTATATGTCAGACTTTAAGCTGCACAATTAGGTAGAAGCAAATATGCATTCTTATTTTTTCCTTAATGTGTAATCAAAATTCTGTCTCCCAATACTGAGATTACAATTCTGTGCTGCAAATCAGGATGAACTGTCAAAATTCAAACCATAACACAGACAGAAGGTGGTAGGATGAATGGCTAAGCCAACAGATCTTCATTCAAGGATGGAAATGAGCTACACACAGTAATAACCATTGCACCTGGGTTGAGGCAATCCCCAATATCAGTACAGGCTGGGCGGTGAATGGATTAAGAGCAGCCCTGCAGTTCATGCTGAAGGGTGTGCAGGAAGGGTCCTGAAACTCAGCCAGCTCGACCAGGGAGCAACAGTATAAAACCAGCAGAAAGCTGTGTCCTCTGTAAACTCTGCACCTGCCACAACTGACGCATCTTCCCAGACAGAGCTCTGGTGGGAACACGCTGCCACCGAGGTGTCAGGCTGCAGGGTGTGACATACTATTATGCCAGTACGGGACGGCAGCAGTGAGCACACCTGTGGGAGGTGCGCCCGGGTAGAGGAACTCCTCTGTTTAGTGACAGAGCTCCAGGAGGAGGTGAGTAGGTTGAGGAGTATCAGGGAGTCTAGAGACATAGACTATTGGAACTGAACTGTACCTTCCCTGGGACAAGCAGACAGGATGGATGATACAGAAGATCCCCTATCCTCTCTCCTCCCGGCAGAACACGGTGACTTAAGGGATAGGGGGCAATGCTGACAAGTTCCTGCCCGGCACAGCAGGCACATCTCTGTGACTATCCCACCTTCCCAGGTGCCCTTGCATAATAGGTACGAGGGTCTGCAAGTGGAACCGAACAATAACGAGGACAATGGTTCATCTAGCTTAGAGGTGTCACCAAGGCTAAGTCGGCCAATGCCCTGCATCAAAAATGCTTCCATAAAGAAAAAAAGACGAGTTATTGTTGTAGTAGACTCTCTTCTGAGGGGAACAGAAGGTCCAATTTGCTGACTGGACCCACTTCTTAGGGAAGTCTGCTGCTTCCCTGGAACCTGGGTTAAAGATGTGATGAGGAAAATTCTCACCCTGGTAAAGCCCTCAGATTATTCTCCATTATTGCTTTTTCATGTAGGAAGTGATGACGTTGCAATAAGAAGTCCAACAGCAATCAAGAGACTTAAGGGCCTTGAGGTGCCTGGTTAGGGGATCAGGAGCACAACTAGGGTTCTCCTCTATGCTTTCAGTTCCAGGGGATAATGAGGAAAGAAAGAGGAAGACCCAGCAGATCAATAACTGGCTCCGAGCCTGGTGTCACCACCAGAATTTTGGGGTTTTTGATCTTCAGTCAGTCTACATGACAGCAGGCCTGCTGGTGACAGATGGGGTACACCTGTCTCAAAGTGGGAAAATGATCTTTGTGCAGGAGTTAGCAGGGCTGAAAGAACTTTAAACTAGATTTGAAAGGGAAAAGGGATAAAACCAGGCTCACTAGAGGTAAGCCTGGGGGTGGCATGCCAATGTTTGAGGGACAGTGTGCTAGCGAGGTCCTCTGGTCTGCTCCCCGATGTGCTGAGTACACTGGAGCACATTTGAAATGTCCCTGTACTAATGTGGGCAGGACCCTGGCCATCTCAGTGGAGGCAGGGGATGGAGATCCATGTGGCAGAAAGACACAAGTGTTGTTGATGTGTTAGAAACCCCAGAAATGCCTGAGAATGGTCACATAGGAATTAGGACTTCTCCCCCAAAAAAGGTGGCGGGATCAATAGCCCAACTGAAGTACATCTACACCAATGCACGCAGCACGGGCAAGAAACAGGAGGAGCTGGAAGCCATTGTGCAGCATGAAAACTATGATATAGTTGCCATTATAGAAACATGGTGGCATGACTCGCATGACTGGAGTGCTGCAACGGATGACTATAAACTCTTCAGAAGGGATAGGCAAAGAAGGAGAAGAGGTGGTGGAATAGTCCTGCATGTTAGGAAATGTTTTGACTCTCTAGAGCTTGATGAGNACTGGAGCACATTTGAAATGTCCCTGTACTAATGTGGGCAGGACCCTGGCCATCTCAGTGGAGGCAGGGGATGGAGATCCATGTGGCAGAAAGACACAAGTGTTGTTGATGTGTTAGAAACCCCAGAAATGCCTGAGAATGGTCACATAGGAATTAGGACTTCTCCCCCAAAAAAGGTGGCGGGATCAATAGCCCAACTGAAGTACATCTACACCAATGCACGCAGCACGGGCAAGAAACAGGAGGAGCTGGAAGCCATTGTGCAGCATGAAAACTATGATATAGTTGCCATTATAGAAACATGGTGGCATGACTCGCATGACTGGAGTGCTGCAACGGATGACTATAAACTCTTCAGAAGGGATAGGCAAAGAAGGAGAAGAGGTGGTGGAATAGTCCTGCATGTTAGGAAATGTTTTGACTCTCTAGAGCTTGATGAGGGTGATGAAAGGGTCAAGTGTTTATGGGTAAGAATCGGGGAGAAGGCCAACAAGGCAGATATCATAGAACCATAGAATCATCGAATCATTAAGGTTGGAAAAGACCTCTAAGATCATCAAGTCCAACCATCAACAAACACCACCATGACTCCTAAACCAGGCACTGGAGTGCCACGTCTATACCTTTTTTGAACACCTCCAGGGTTGACGACTCCACCACCTCTCTGGGCAGCCTGTTCCAACGCTTAACCACTCTTTCGGTAAAGAAATTCTTCCTCATGTCCAGTCTAAACCTCCCCTGACGCAACTTGAGGCCATTTCCTCTTGTCCTATCACTAGTTTCTAGGGAGAATAGTCCAACACCTGCTTCACCACAACCTCCTTTCAGGTAGCTGTANTCATCTGCAAACTTGCTGAGGGTGCACTCAATCCCCTCATCCAGATCGTTGATGAAGATGTTAAACAAAACCGGCCCCAGAACTGAGCCCTGGGGAACACCGCTCGTGACCAGCCACCAACTGGATTTCACTCCGTTTGCCACCACTCTCTGGGCTCGGCCATCCAGCCGGTTTTTTACCTAGCAAAGAGTATGCCCATCCAAGCCATGAGCTGCCATGGTGGGAGTCTGTTATAAGCCACCCAACCAGGATGAAGAGGCAGATGAAATATCCTATAAACAGCTGGGAGAAGTCTCACAATTGTTAGCTCTCGTTCTCATGGGGGAATTCAGCTTTCCAGATGTCTGCTGGAAATAAAATACAGCAGAGAGGAAACAGCCTAGGAGGTTCCTGGAGTGCGTGGAAGGTAACTTCCTGACACAGCTAAGGAAGGCGCCCTGCTGGACCTATTGCTTGTGAACAGAGAAGGACTTGTTGGTGATGTGGTGATTGGAGGCCATCTTGGGCACAGCGATCACAAAATGACAGAGTTTTCGATTCTTTGAGAAGTAAGGAGAGGGGGTCAGCAGAACTGCTACTATGGACTTCCAGAGGGCAGACTTTGGCCTGTTTAAGAACCTGGTTGACAGAATGCCTTGGGAGGCAGTCCTGAAGGGCAAAGGAGTCCGGGAAGGCTGGGCATTCTTCAAGAAGGAAATCTTAAAGACACAGGAGCAGGCCTTTCCCATGGGCCAAAAGATGAGTTGGCAGGGAAGAGGACCAGCCTGGCTGAACAGAGAGCTTTGGCTGGAACTCAAGAAAAGAAGGAGATTTTATGACCTTTGGAAGAAGGGGCAGGCAACTGAGGAGGACTACAAGGATGTTGTGAGTTTATGCAGAGAGAAAATTGAAGGGCCAAAGCCTAACTAAAACTTAATCAAGGTACTGGGCCAGATGGCAGAAGTGCTCACCAAGCCACTTTCAATCCTTTATCAGCAGTCCTGGCTAACCGGGAAGGTCTCAGTGGACTGGAGGTTAACAAATGTGATGCCCATCTACAAGAAGGGTCACAAAAAGGATCTGGGGAACCACAGGCCTGTCAGTCTCACCTTGGTGCCAGAGAAGGTTATGGAGCAGATCATCCTGACTGCCATCATGTGGCACGTACAGGACAACCAGGTGATCAGGCCCAGTCAGCATGGGTTTATGAAAGGCGGGTCCTGCTTGGCTAACTTGATCTCCTACTGTAACAAGGTGACCCACTTAGTGGATGAGGGAAAGGTTGTGGAT
>WAAD01033119.1:4684-18130 GCA_013389945.1 Fregata magnificens | reverse complement strand
TATGGCTTGCTATGGCAACCTGCTGCTCTGTATTAACATTTTTATAATGATAATCAATTGTAGCTAGACTTAGAGGTTAAATATTAACATGAACATTATTAGAAGTTGCAATGTATTGTTTATCTAGTTGACCAAGTTAAAAACCAATAAGTTAGGAGAGCCTGCAAAGCTTGTCTATTTTTTATTTTCTGCAGATTTACCAGTTGGCCTGATAAAAGGTACTGTTACACTTTGCATTTAACTGTATATCATTTCCTTTGATAAACCAGTGTCCTCTGGTGGCAAATTTGCCTATTCAAAGTGTGGAGAAAAAGCTATGTAAATGAATATACAGGCCTAGAATGCGTGTATAACATACTGTATTATCCCCTACTCTCTCTTCAAAGTTCTGGGAAGGAAGTGAGCAATGTAAGTTAAGCACTTACTAGGTTAATGGCGCTTTTCAGCTGATGCTTTTTCTCGTAGATGCTGCCACTTTTCCTCATGGATAGCGACACTCTGAGTACCAGTACTGTGTTCCTATGAAAGACATGAGACTGTAGTCCTTTGCAGTCTGTTGTAGTTGCATCAGGAGTAGCTGCAGTGATTTTCTATGAGTGGAAAACAAAAACATTTTGTAAGAAATCTGTTTAAAGCAATATCCAGCTTATGTGTATACCTTCCTTCTTTGGCAGCTGCTTAGTCTAACAATATCTTTTTTTAGTTTTCTGTATATCAAATACTTCAAGTTCTCCTTACAGAGTCTGATCTTCTTTTCTTGCGTTTGCATGCCTTAGGGCCTCTTGAGTCTGTAGAGTTACACATTTTGCATCTTTTAAAGCCTTGGAACAAACGAAACATTCCCCTGAGGATGAACTTTTAAAAGACTGCTGCCCTGTTCTTACGGAGAGGGAGGTATGTGGCAATACAAAGCCTTTAATCCCTCCCGGCCCCGTCCGTCCATGTCAGTTCCAGTCCCCACATGATCATGCAGCTACAGCATCTGGAAATCTCCCAGCACCATCGTTCATAACTATTCTGTTTCACTTTTCCCAGGGATCTGTTCTTTGCAACCCCAATGTTATGGTAGAGGATTCATCCAGACCGTGTCCTATATATTATATATGAAATGAGCGGAAATGGATGAAAAAAATGAAGTCAAGGTTTATGGATATGAAGATGGTCTGTTGCTGTGAGGACTGCAAAGTAGGTTCTGCACGGGGTTATTAATGAGTAGCGTGTTAAGCTGAATACCATAGTTACATACTTGGTTGTAGATGGTGACTTCTGCAGCTGTTAATGTTTAATTGTAAGTGTCTGTATTACTGCCTCACTAACAGCTACTGGCTTTTTTGATCCATGTTGGTGAGAAGAAACTTTTGAGATAAAATCAGTATGCCATCATATATTGTTATCTTTAGCTGGTGTTGGGGTTGAAATATTAGCATGACTTAATTTGAGGTATTACTTCTTTTGAACTTCTGATATATTTATATTTTATCTTTAAATGAACTTAGGTTCTTAAATTCATTCCAAAGCCATATGCCATCCAATCTCATCACCAGTCACTTAGATTCCTAATTAACTTATACTCCGTAGACCCATTTCTTTGCTTATATTTCTTTCAAGTTTCTCTAATGTGCTGTGAGTTACACTGGAAGGAACAATAAGATTTAAAGGAAGAATTAATTTAGAAAGTTGGGAATAGAACAGATAAGGGAAAATGAGAAAAAGCAGCTTAGTATTTTGTCTTGTAAATGGCCTTGCTCTGGTAGACCAAAGAACCCATTTATTCAAAGAAAGGAGGAGTGTTAATGAAATAGATCATGAGCATAGCTATTACGGTAATGAATTTTAACACTCACTTTGTTATATGATATTTTATTTATGAGCTTCCTGATTATTCAGATAAAGACAAGAAGTTTATAGCACTAGATTATGTCTTGTTTTCATAAACATATTCAGTAGTTTAATAAACATAATTTATTTTTTCTCCTTAAAAATCAGCAAAATTTATGAGAGATTATCTTAGGGTTAATGAAGTCTAACATTAAGGAAATATTACCCTATAATATTGGAGCCTTCAGTGCTAGAGTTGTAATTGCTTAATGCTTCTTTCTACAGGCTATTTTTACATAGTACATGCTTTGTACCATTAATCCTATTTTTACACGTTACTCTTAAGCCAATTCATTGGAAAATATATATCAATGTTTATATTTTTCAGTCACTGCCTTCATTAAAAGATATAATAAAATTTTGATAAAAGAAGAAAAAATAATCTCGGTTTTTTTCATCATGAAAGGTGCAGCATGTGTATTTTAAAGAGCGTTGTTTTGCGGAAAAGAGTTATATGGGGAGTTTCCTTTCCTGCCTTGAAAAATGTTGAAGTATCTAGGAACTCCTGTACTTAAATTTCTTTGAGATCCTGTCAGTAATCAGTTACAAATGTAAACCCATTAATAATCTACAGTGGAGAAAATTCCCAAGCCGAAAAAAGTCTGAGAGGTTAGTGTGTGAATCTTGCTAATTAGCAGCATAGTAGTTATCTAATCGGCATCTTTAAAATGTAAGATTGAAGGTATATGCAGAAAAGAGAGCACCTCACAGATGCGTTTATTGCTCGTTTTTCTTAAAAGAACCCAACTACAGAAAACAAGAGTGCAATGGAGGTTTAACTTCATATATTAAAAATCACTCTTGTGAACAGTTCAACCATTGTGAAGTGAGTTAACATTTTAAGATATCAGTGCTTTCGGAATATAAACCTATATTTTCAATTGTAAGAAAAAACCCCAGAATATGCATGATGACTGATCATTCTGTATTGATTAGCATCGCAAAATTGTTTGTAGAGCTGTATCAGTAATGCATTACATAAATCGCAGTTATTATACATGACTCAGAGCAATAATTTGGGGTGATCTGAGCAGATAGTTCATCTTCTGATTTTTAAATAGATACATGTTTCAGGCTACGAATATGACTAACAGGATATTGTACAACTGGAATCAGTTATGAAGGTAAATATTAAGTAGTATATTTCAAGAAATTACGTCAGTGTCCACTGAATAACAATTTAATTTTCTGTGTCTGGTAACCTTGTTCTTGCGTGCCTTGTGTGTGACATGTTAGGAAGGAGGTACACAAAGGAATAGTGGGAAGTTGGGAAGCAACTGGCAGGTAGGTTTGCATTTTTTCAGGTTAATTCACTTGATGAAAAGCTGCTGTATGTGATGTGTCATATATCAAAGGCAGGGCATCAGTAATCTTTGCTCAAGGGCACGGGTAACAGACAGAAAGACATGTGAATGAGATGGAAAAAAGCAACTCATCCTTTTCTGCTAACACCACGAAGGAGATAAAGGAAGATTTATGAGTCATCTTGGACCACATACCAGCAAGAAGCATACAGTATTTTTCACATGTTCCAAAAATTGGTGGTAGAAGGTAATCAGACTGTCACGATGTCCATCAGGTACTTTATGAAGAAATTGGGTCCTTTGGGCTTTTGATTGCATAGTCAGCTTTTTCTTTATGCTGTGGTAGTTGTATTTTTTCTTTTCTGAAGCAAGTAATTTGTAAGTTAAAGAATGCTACCTATGTGTTTAAATATTTTTAGTTGTTAGGGTTACTAACGTCAACCAAAATAATAATAAGCCAACCATCTGCAATACACTGATGCTTTGTTTTAGCTTCAGACTTTCAGGTAACTTATTTAACTGAATCTTGCTAGAAATACTTTATGGGGCTTTCCCAATATACAAAAGTATGTCCAAAAGTAATTATATCTACTTGGAAGAAAATATTTTTGATACTGATAAAGTTAGGAAGTAATCTCATGCCTTCATATAGGGGTGACTATTGATGTGTGGTATTTTGTTATTAATTAATATATTCTAAAAAGGAAAATGGGAAAAACAGCGTGGTTGGAAAACTTTATTTTATTTTTTTTTTATTATTTTGCAACAAAGGATGCCAATGTGGTATTTAATACTTGGCCATCAGAACCATATGTCTTTGTCGTCTGGACTTGACAGCTAAAAATATGATCTTGTTAAAACTGATAGCAAACTTCTCCCTGAGTACCGATCCTATACATTACACAGGCCCTAGTCAATCAACTGGACTATTTTTGCAGAGGAGTGAAGGGGGAGTGGGATTAAATTGACAAGCTAACACCTTGCATATGCAGATTTTAAAACGCAGGTATTCGTTTGCATTCAGCTTTCAATTAAGCAGTGTTTTCGGAATATTTCACTTTTGCCTAATGACTTTTCTATGCTCCTGTGTTGTTTTTTCCATTTCTGATTGATGAATTTGTCATTTCTGCGTAACTATTAGTATTCTTTTCATATTCATGTAGCTCACATTTCAGTTTCAAGTGATTCACATCATTTCAGATATTTATCCACTTAACGCGGTTCGGGGCGTGCTGTGAATGCCTGCGGATGCTGTTCTCTCTGGCAGAGCTCGCCCCCCTCCCACCCCCCGCTGCACTGGATGCTCCTTGGGGTGCCCATAGGCTTTGCTGTCTCTGCCTGCGCCTAGTTGGTGGGGGCTGAGCAGAGTTTGGAGACTTACAATGTCATTGGGGTGGACAATCTTTTGCAGCACCTTCTCTGGTCTAGCAACTGACCTCTGGGACCAATGCCAACCCTTTCTGCTCTCCCACAGTTTAAACACAGCCCTCCCAGAACTACAGCTGTTCTTGATGCTCTGGGTCAATAGTTTAGTGCCTCAGGGGTAGATGTTAATAGAAACAAGCAGACAAACTTTGCACAGTACTGTAAAACATGATTGCCCCCTAATTAGTGATGTTGGAGATGTGTTTTCTGGACAAAATTATATAGTCAACACAGACTTATGTGCTTCAATCTCTTAAACACTCTTTGGGCGCGGAACAGTGACTTCTGGCAAACTGGAATTCTGTTATAGTTTTCCTTCAGCTTCTTGAGTCAGCTTTTTTGTCCTGGTCTGGTCCCATAGTTTCACGTGATAGTCAATTCTTGACAAAAAGCTCTTCTGTGGTTTTCATTTTGCTCTTTTTCAATATGAAAAAAAACCCTTTAATTTTGCCCTTTTTTTTTTAAACCATGTCACTTCCTTTGTGGAGTGGGGTATTTCCACGTGCTCTTTCATGGTGTTGTGGGAAAGGAGGTGGGTCTAGACTTTATCCAGCTCCACCCATCTTTCTTGTTATTGCTTTTATTTTGTCATAGTACAACCCGGCAGGGTAACAATCCTGGTCTACTATGTATATATTAATGGTTTTGGCAGCAAATAGTAATTCCCCACATATTGAGAAAATACAGTTTCATAACAACTTCACAAGTTGTACATACATTTCTTAATGGCCAGAACACACTGTAATTTTATCATTTTTTTCAGAGTTGATTTTTAATTGTGATTCATTTCTTTCAATTAGAATCTTGCATCAAAAGTGAGGATCGATTTCTTAAATGAAAATTATGTGCTGTTTTCCTTCAGGCAGATGCTTAAAATATACCATATTGGAAAGATCTGAAAGTGCTCTAAAACAGTGTACAAAAATAAAGTTGCCAGGAGGTCTTGGTAGAGTGCTGTTTATTTTATAGTACTTTTTCCTTGTTATGTGGCAATAAGATATGAAGTAGATCTTGCTAATGAGATATTTGCGTATCTTTCATTTATGCTGTGATAATTTCTTTCTTGGTGATCCTGTGCTCCTTGTGCAATGCATTACTTTGCTATGAATTGGTTATGGTCTAACTAAGGAAGTGGTAGAAATGTGATTGATTGAATCAACTTTTGCAAACTCATTTAGCAGTGTTTGAAAGGGACACTGTTGCTTCTGACATCCTTTGATGTAAGCTACTCTAAATATAACTGATGAATACAAAATTAATTTCAAATTGGAGAGAAACCTGTCCATGCAATAAAGACAAGTGAAATACATGGCCAGATTGCCATGAAGAATGTGCCTTTTGCAGTCCCGGTGTAGAGAACGTGACACGTGCATTTCATGTGACACTAGTACAGTTTACTGTGGGGTAGGTGGTGGGTTTCTTGTTCTTTTATTTTTGTTTGTTATTAATGTGATATTGTCTTTAGAAAGCTGTAGTCTCATTGTGCTGGGAATTACAGAAATTGCGTAGCATATATAAAGACCAAAGCAGCGTGCATGAAGGAAGAGGACAGCTTTAGAGAGCGTTAAGAGAAGTCTGCACTTGTGTGGGGATGCCCCCCAAAATATGTCATGAGTTCTGTTTACTTGGTATCTTGTAAAGACAAGCTTTTAAATTTTAATATATGTTTTCACTGTTAACATTTTTGGTTTACTCGATTTTTGCATGTTAGTGCCAAACGAAAAGAAATTTCTGAAAATTTCTTGATGGACTCCTAAAACTCTGTTTGGCAGCAGGTCAGACTGTCAAATGTTTTGCAGTGCCAGAGTAGTGATTTACATGACCCTCTAATTGTTAATTATAGTTATCTCAACAGGGAAGGAATAAACATCATAGATTAAGCAGTCATTCAATGTACAATTTAGGATAGCCACAAAATGAAGCATGCATATGAGACATGGCCTGTCTTTCCTGCTGTAAATAAATAAATGCATGTATTTCCAGTTTCTTTTAAAGGAAAAAAAAAATCCACCACACTTTAATGCTTTTTTCCTCTTTCCTCCCTCCTCATGTTGTACCAAAAGTCAAAAATTGAATATCTATCACAGCTTCTTGGTACGTTGGAGAGTCTGTATCAGATATGTGTAAAACAATGGAAAGTTAATTAGAACAGCTGTTGCTGAACAGCTCAGCACAAGGATTTCATGTGAGCAAACTTGCAGTACAGAAATATAGCAAATGACAGCCAATGCACTTTCATAGTTAACAGTACTTGACTGGTAATCATGTATTTGAGATTCTCCTTGTTGCTCTCCAATTGACTAATATTTCTGTGACCCTTCTGCAAAGCACTTCAGCTGTGTGTGCCCTGAAATCTATGGAACGGGGAGCTCTGATTCTTAATAGTCAATGATATCTCCAGAGACTCGAGTATAAATAATACGTAATCTTCAGGTTCTGAATTTGTCAATGATATTTACTGAAAGTTAAGAGACCATGATGTCTTCCTTATGGTCTTTGAAAGATGCTTTATCAAGCAATGTTTAAAAACTTTAGCAGATTATTCAGCATTGGTTTCTTTCTGCTGACTCTGATTTGCCTACCACTGCCAATTACAGTTAACTTTTTATTTTCTTAGTGACAACAAGTCTCTTCAGAGACCAAAGATTTAAGAAGTTGCTGACCCTTAATGATGTACCTATTATTTTAGTTATGTGTTTTCACTGTTTTGAGTTAGTAACAGTCTGGTTTATCATAATGGCAAAACAGCTGTTTTTAAGAACATCTCATGCTAGCTTTTCTGAGGGTTTCTTGCTGGTGAGAAACTAAGTGTCAGGGTTGGTGGAGTTATTCTCTGGTTAGTTTTCTCATCTCCTTGTCTGTTCTATGCCCATTCGAGAGCGTGGACTTATTTGAAATATCACCTGCTTTAACTCCTTACTTGTAGATCAATCCAAGTTCAATAATACTTCAAATTTAGATATTTGTTTTTAAAACGGAGGCTTCTGAGCAGAGCATGTGGATCTCGGCACAGCTTTTGTACATGGAATAACTTGTTTGCTGGAAGCTTTTCTTCTTGAAGGTGCAGTGGAGGAGATGAGAAAATAATTCTTTAATGTAAGCTGAGTTTTGTTTAGTGAATGAATGTTGATAAAGGATCATGTTTTAGTAGGATAATTTTTGATTACTCCATCTTAACTCACTAGTGGCTAAAATGAATTAAAGAACCTTTTTTAGTTTGATTAACTGAAGGAGGGAGATTGCTATCTGACTGGGATCACCTTATATATGAATTGCATAGTGTAGCATAGCAGTGGTTCTCCACATACTTGGGCATCTGGCTGGTGGTCAGTTGATCCCTCTTGCCTTGTGTGGTGGGTTGACCCTGGCTGGATGCCAGGTGCCCGCCAAAGCCGCTCTATCACTCCCCCTCCTCAGCTCGACAGGGGAGAGAAAATATAACGAAAGGCTCATGGGTCGAGATAAGGATAGGGAGACATCACTCGGCAGTTACCCTCATGGGCAAAACAGGCTCGACTTGGGGAAAGTAGCTTAATTTACTACCAATCAAATCAGAATAGGGTAATGAGAAATGAAAGCAAGTCTTAAAACACCTTCCCCCCACCCCTCCCTTCTTCCCAGGCTTAACTTCACTCCTGGATTCTCTACCTCCTCCCCCTGAGCAGTGCAGGGGGATGGGGAATGGGGGTTGTGGTCAGTTCATCACATGTTGTCTCTGCTGCTCCTTCTTCCTCAGGGGGAGGACTCCTCACACTCTTCCCCTGCTCCAGCGTGGGGTGCCTCCCACAGGGGACAGTCCTCCATGGACTTCTCCAACATGGGTCCTTCCCACAGGGTGCAGTTCTTCACGAACTGCTCCAGCGTGGGTCCCTTCCACGGGGTGCAGTCCTTCAGGAACAGACTGCCCCAGCATGGGTCCCCCGCGGGGTCACAAGTCCTGCCAGCAAACATGCTCCAACATGGGCTTCTCCCTCCATGGGTCCACAGGTCCTGCTGGGAGCCTGCTCCAGCGCGGGCTTTCTACAGGGTCACAGCCTCCTTCGGGCATCTACCTGCTCTGGTGTGGGGTCCTCCACAGGCTGCAGGTGGATATCTGCTCCACCATGGACCTCCCTGGGCTGCAGGGGCACAGCCTGCCTCACCATGGTCTTCACCACAGGCTGCAGGGGAGTCTCTGCTCCGGTGCCTGGAGCACCTGCTCCCCCTCCTTCTTCACTGACCTTGGTGTCTGCATGGTTGTTCCTCTCACATATTCTCACTCCTCTCTCTGGCTGCAATTGCGCAGGTTGTTTTCGTTCGCTCTTCTTAAATATATTATCCCAGAGGCGCTACCACTGTTGCTGATGGGCTCAGCCTTGGCCAGCAGCAGGTCCCTCTTGGAGCCAGCTGGCATTGGCTGTATCAGACATAGGGGAAGCTTCTAGGAGCTGCTCACAGAAGCCACCCCTGTAGCCTCCCTGCTACCAAAACCTTGCCATGCAAGCCCAATACACCTTGTGAGGTTGAAGAGGTGCAGAAGGGCTGCAGTGTAGATGCTATTTTTGTGTCAGGGAATTAGAAGATGGGTGAATGTGGAGAACAGAAGCTAGTTCTGGCCCTGAATTGATTCAGTGCCCAAGTACATTTGTGGGTAAGTGTATGAGGTATTTTCAAAATTCTGTGATCACTTAAGAAAAATCTAAATGTCCAGAACTATAAAATGATGAGGAATGTGCACTCTTTTGTGTAAGTAGTGTATTATAGTCTGTAGGAGAGCTCTACAAAATGGCATTTGTGGCTCTGTGTGCCAAATCACTTCATGTTTGAGGAACGCTCCCTGATCTTCTGCCTGGGAATGTAGCTCAGAGTTGCTGTAGAATGGGCTCTAAATTTACCTGCTAGATCACCTTCTGTGGTATAGCAGTATCTTGTCAGATACTACAAGCTAAGCAAGATTGGGCTTGATTAGCCCTGTGAAGGGAAACCCTTAGGGAAAGGCAATGTTTCTGAAGGAAATTGCCCTAGTGATTGGGTAGGTGAGCTCTTCTCTTAGAAGTTTGTTTCAATGGGCATTGGAGGACTGCTGTTTTTCATGTGCTGTCTTTAACCTGTATTCTGAGTCATCATTTGAGTATATGTCAGTCTCCAAAAAGCTATCAAAAAACCCATACGTGTTGATTAAATACCCTGAGCAAATACATAAACCATACCTGCTTAAGCGCTTTCTGTACAGTCAGTTTTAATTTCCTTAGCCTCATGTTTCATTCCCTATACTATACTATTACATACACTCTACCAGCCTTAGTGTTGTTGCATCTTCTAGTAGTAGATGAATTTTTTCTGTTCCTTTTGAAATAAGTAGTATATTTTGAGACACTATAAAGTGGAAGGAGTTGAGTAAATGTGATAATGATACAGTTCTGCAATTGAGTAGGTTTATCTTAGTGATGAGAAGTTTTAGAATACTAGAGGATTAGTGCTTTTCCACAGGTCAACATACACTGTTTTCTGGCTTTAGATATGTTGTTTTAGAAATCGAACAGTTTTGAGGGAAAAAAAACCCCATAACATATTATTTTTGGTAGAATAGCCTGCAATTTTAAATATGTCTCTGAAGGTAGTGAGGGATTACTGTAGCGTGAAGCATCCCGTTAAAAAGACTTCCCACAAATATGCTGTAAGGTTTACTGTAGCTATTTGCTGTCAGACATACCAGCAGCAACGTACTAATGTAGCAAGCACAATTAGAGAGATGTTAACCTGGGTTTCTCACTGGAAATGGACTTGGTGGTTTCATTTGGTTCTGTATGCAGCAAATTTTGAATAAAAGGAACTGAATATGGTTCATGTAATTGAATTTTTAAGACAGCATTGTAAATCACAGAACTATAAAGAAGTGAGAAAATCCCTTAATTGCAACAAGTTCCCTAACACATAAAAGAACTATCTGGCAGAGAAAATTGGCAATGTGCTAGTGATCAGATGTAACAGCTGGAACACTTCTATACAAACTACTTTACGAGTAATAAACCTAATAATTTATCCACAAACTGCTGTGATAGCTGTAATTCTGTTTTGTTAAAAATCTCTCTTCTCTATACTTATATATGCTTATATGCATTCCTATTTTGGCCTAGCATTATTACAAGTATAAAAGAGGTTAATGTTATTTTTTTCACACGTTACAAGCTTTCTGTGTCAAAATATTTTCTCCAAAATTTAGGATAATTAGAGTTTTATAATGATACCGTGAATTCCTTTATGAATTGCTGCTTGTTGCTCATTCATTTCCTTATAAATTTTCTGTCTTTTAATCAATATCACTTACTATGTTGCTTGGTATGGTACATCTTGAAAAAGGCTGAGAATCCTTGTGAAACTGGGAAGTTCCTCTACTTTTAATAGCAATATTTTGCTTGTTCAGATAGTTGGGGATTTTTTGACCAGAAATATCTCTTAGAGCGCTGCTTACAAATAAATATTTTTATTTGTTCATAAGCCCATAACCAGAGTAAATGTTAAAATTTACTTGACTTGGTATAAATAGGATAACTGAAATGCAGGGGTAAAAACCAGAACAAAATCAAGAGTCCACGTTGCTGTGACTTTTTTTAAAAGTATGGGTTAATCCTCAAAAAAGAATGGAAACAGTATTGTAATTATATCGGGCTGTTGCTTGCAGACCTCGTGTTGTAGGGCAAACACAACAGGAAATGACTGACTAAGCTAGATCGTGTGTTTTGGGGAATTTTTTTTTGTTGTTGTTGTTGCTTCTTTTTTCTGTTGTTTTTTTTTGTTTCTGTTTTTGTTTTTTTCCCTAGCTAAAGTGAAGAGAGATGGATGTAGATACTTTTTCTGGTACTAGAGAATTCTATGCAACGCTTAAGTGTGCCTTACTTCATCCCTGGAAACAGTCAAGGTCAGGTTGGATGGGGCTCTGAGCAACCGGATCTAGTTGAAGACGTCCCTGCTCGTTGCAGGGGGGGTGGACTAGACAGCCTTTAAAGGTCCCTTCCAACCCAAACCATTTTGTGATTCTGTACTGTGTCTGTAGGCTGCATTGCAAAGAAGACTTGGTATGAGTGTGATCTGTCCTTATTCAGATGGTCAGTGGAGTATTCTATTTTATTCCACATTCACCCATCTCCCAATTCCCTGACACAACAATGGCATCTACACTGCAGCCCTGCTGCAGTTTTATTATTACACTGCATTTCCATTCAAACCCCTCCCCAGATTATTTACATTGATTTACCTTCCCTTACTTATTTACCTTTCAAACAGCTGTCAGGTCAGGATTGAATATGAGACTATTGTATGTTTCAAATTGCAGTACACAGGGCACATTTGAAAAGTTGAAAAATAGAATATGTTATAGAATGAATAATAAAGGGGTGGTGAACAGTAGTGCTGTATAAATATCTACCCTTCTTTTTTGATTCTTTCCATTTGAAAGCAGAAGCAAAGAAAGAAAATGGCAAGTGGTTGTTCAAGACATTTATGCTGATGTGTTAATTTGGCATTAGTGTTTCATTGTCACCAAAAAGGTCACCTGGCTTCCCCCTGGCTGTTTATTCCTGTCCTCTTCCTTGGTTTTCTTCTGATTCTGTTTGGTATGGCCCATGCTATGCCTGCACTGGCACCAATGCAGGAACAAAGAAGTGGCACTGTCAGGAATGTGTGGAGACAAAAAAGGGAGCTGTAGGAAGAAACCCCCTTTTTGGCTGCAGCTTGGGGTATTCTGCATTAAAGTTTCTTTGGACCTGAAGAAAACTCTTGCCAATTGCAATGTTTCCCATGCAGATGTTTTCTGTGTCATATGAACCATGGCTAATGTTCAGTGTCCTAAATATCCTTTAGGAGTCTTGATTTCTGTAAAGAACTATGCTGCTTGAGTGAAATAGTCTAAATCCTTCTCAGTATTTAATGATATGGTTGGATTTCAGGCAAGTTGAGGCGCTTTAAAGACATCTGAACTACAAAGGCTACTTTAAAGTCCCACTTTAATAACAAACAAAAGAGTGTTCAGATGCAGCACCACCTATATTTGTGATGTGACATCATCCTGAAATCAGCAGCGGCTTTTGAATGTCTGAGATCAAAACAAAAGATGAGTGGGTTTAAGACACGAAACAGTATCTCACCTAATTAATCAATGGCATAAAAATGAACAAAATGTGGTCACTGAAAATATTTTGTATCTGCTTGCTCAGCTGACATTTGTGAGCTAGTGGCTTGTATAAGCTGGCGTAATTGATTTCCAAAGCGAAGCCACTTCTCTACTGTTGTTCCCAAGAAGCAGAGGTTAACATATGTGTAGTCAGGAAAGAATAGAGCCATCATAGCTTATCTGTTTAAAAGTAGTACTAAAGACATGTTACTGTGACCTTCACTTCAGTATAAACGTTTATCTCCAGTTTGTGTGCAGTAATTTTGAATGACTTAAGTTTTGGACTTCCAAAGTTTACTTTGAGTCTGTGATACTCTTCAGGACAGAGAATCTCCATTTTCATCTACTTTATGCTGAAAGGTACAAGAGAAAGACGCTGATTTTCTTTGAGTATTAATGTTTGGGTACTTTTTTCTGTGGTTTTGAACAGTATGTCTGTGTGTATGTTGGTTACTTATATCACTATACAAAACCACATGCTCAGCAGAATGCAAACTTAAGATTTAGTTTATCTTTTGCATTTCCTCTATCTTTTCAGGGTTGTTTTTTCTGTTACAGAAGACATGATGCGTTAGTATAACACTGTCTACTGATTGCCTTTTTGGGGAAGACGCTATTGTAAATTATACGAGTCAGAAAGGTTCTTTAATGCTGTGAGAGTATTGGAACAATCTTGAGTTTTCCTCAATT
>WAAD01033118.1:24304-61621 GCA_013389945.1 Fregata magnificens | reverse complement strand
AAAAAAAGGTATTTCTGCCTGCTGTGTTTTCTCCTATGAGACAGACGAGGCAGCATCAGCACAGATTTTTTTTTCTTTTTTTTTTTTTTAATTGCCTCTGTTTTCTATTTGTCTACTGTTGTATATTTCATTTTTCAAGTGTGGACTTTTGTCCTGCACTGGAGCTTGGATAACATGAGTTATCATTTGGGAGATGTGCAGCAGGTTTTGCNAAAGGAAGGAGGGGAAAGGAGCTGAAGGCATGCACTGGTCAGATCCGTCAGTGAACAAACCAAGCTGCTGGAGTATCCATCATGATGCCACCGGTGAATTGCAGTTGACTGGAGGCATACTTCACTGCATGGTATCAGAGTTTATGTATTTCACTAACCTTATTTCACTGGGTTGATGCTGTACAGTTTTATGGAGCCCCCAATCTCCACCAGTTTGAAATAAATTCCTGCTGAGCTGTATATCACAGCCTGACAAGGGTTGCAGGGCCATCTTTGTACATACAGTTGTTTGTATTTCTTCTGCCACTTCCAGACCAGGAGGTCACTATCCTCCGGGATGAGCGGGGAGGCACGCCATAGGACTAGGAGACAATAGCAGTTTTCAACCTTTGTTAGATTCTTGCAAGCTGCTCATGGCACCAGTGATGGGGAGGGTTTGTGCTATTGCAGCTATCTCGGCTCTCCAGCTTCCCCTTCTCCTCCTGGCAGCATCAGTGACACAGATTTTACAAACAGTGGCGATAAGCCTAGTTTCGTCTGCGGAATTTCTTTCCCGTTCCTTATTTTGTTGTCTTGGCTAATGAACACAACCGACCACTGCGGGGAAATGCTGCTAACGCATCCAGGTCCTGTCTTGTCATCCTTAGGTGCCCCCCATTCTTACAAAAAACCCAACCAAGCCTGCCTCTGGGTCTCAGTAAGAAGAGCTACAAAGGGCCAGACATGAATTAAAATAGCTCTTGGAAATATAGCAGTTAATGGAATCATATGAGCAATCTATTTTTATGGGTTTTGGGGAATGAGCTCCACTGAGTATCAGGAAAACATCCTTCACCTTAATATATAGTACTGCAAGAGGAGCATACTACCAGAGAAAGTAGGAACACGATGAAGGCCACTGAAAAAATCATTCTTTTTTCTTTGGGAGTGCCTCTGGGCTTTGAAGTAGTTTTCAGTAATCTAAAGATATTTCCACTGCTGAAGCAACACTACTTAATCTGTAATGTCTGACAAAGTAATGTCCTTACCTGCTCTTTCTTCAGCTGAAACACTCAGAGCCTGATTTCCAGCAATGACATCTCTTTGGTGGATACAATTTCATACCAACCGTGCGTACCAGTTTTTCACTCCAGCTAACAGATAGGTGCAGAAATGGTGACATTGCTTCTGTTGTGAATTTGAACCTGGGACTTTTTGCTCCCTCAAAAATAGATAAAACTGGTAAAAAACTGAGCCATAAAGCCACAAAGACACAAGCTCCTGCCTTGTCTTCTTTCGAAGGCAAATGTGACCCGCATGTAGACCAAGAGCCCTGAGTCTTGTCCCTTCTCTCTGCCACGATGCTGTGTGGCTCTTAGTAAAGCCTGCCTCAGTTTCCTTATCCAAAACAGAGCAACATCATCAAACCTCCTCAGAGAGAGGGAGCGAGGGGGCTCATAACACCTGAAGAGGGCTGTGAGATCTTTGCAGTCCATAAAAAGTCAATGTATTGAGAGGACTACAACATTATTAATACCTGGGCAAAACACCAATAAGTTTTGTATCCAAAGGAGACAGAAATATTCATGTTCTCATTTTCTTTGCCACAAAGGACATATCACATTTTAACACATACAACACAGAGGCAGAGAGCATGGCTTAACAAGAGGGGCTTTTTTCTAGTGATTGTCAAATGCATCATCCTGACTGACCATCACATTTTCAAGGCAATGCAGGGAAGGATAGAGAATCATAACCGAGCTATGAAGAGCAGGGTTGATGAAGGAAATTAAATGGGTATTGCATGAGGAAACAATATAGTGCACAAAGACCCAGTGAGATATATTTTTGGTTATTTTTTTTATTAAAGGTGGCAGCTTATCCATATCTCGGACAAGGAATAGTTTCTGGGTAGCTACCATGGTCATCCATAGGCAGAAATAATCAAAGCAGATTTACCTAGAAGTAATGAAACATAACTCAGTGGTAGAGAATTGCAATCCAGGTATTTAGTTATAGGGATTAACCTGAATAATGAATTAGCAAAGTCTCACAACTGCCTAACTATGTCCCTCTATTTTTCTGTAAAACAAGAGTCTGGGCAAGATTCACCCCTGAAGCACTTTTCTTTTGCTAAAAGACCAGAGTGCTTCCTAGACACACTGTTGCCAAAAGTAGGTATTATTAGATATTGTTTCTTGATTAGTCCCCAGAAAAAAAAATGCATTTATATTGTTTATTGCTGTATTTATTTACTTTAACCTATTTCATGGGCACAATGTGTTTTGACTTTGCCGTAGTAGCTCATGTTGTGGCATTAATCTTATTTCTACAACTCTGTGCATAAGAAGCAGTTTTCAGCATTCGTTACTGCCTCCGCTGAAATTGCTGGAGGCCAAATTTTGTCTTTGTGGAACCCCTTCCATGTGATGCCTTTGGTGAAATTGCAGGCTCTCGGGACATACAGGGTTTTTATCAATATGCCTTCAGGAGCACCCACGTTGTAGGATGTCCACAGCATGCCCTAGCGCAATAAAAGTGTTTTGGGTCAGTCGATGCCTTTATCGGGGAAGTGAAAGATCAGAACAGGGAAAATTTTAACATCACCCACAGCTGGTGATTTAGGGCATGTCAAGTATGTTTGAGCTTTTCCAGTGTTCATCTTCAGACACTTAGAGCAGTGCTTTTCTTTTTGTTGTATTGGATTTTCTCTGTGAATACTCCTCGGATATTTCTGAGATAAAAGAGATATCATGTGGTGTTGACTGCTACGTAAGTATGGACAAGAGCTGAGTGAAAACAGACCCAAGAGCTGCTTATTGGAGACATCAGGCAGATTTGAAACTAGAAACCCATTTTAGCAGCCCCTGCTCATGGGAGCAGCTTGCCAAAACCTGGCTTTTAGGAGAAGCTCAGGGGCTTGCTTTAATAAGTGACATTACCAAACCCTGAGGCTCCTGATTGAACCAGGGCTCCGGTTAGAGCAGGACTGATAGAACGTGCACAAATAGAAGAATTTTCTTGACCTTCAGAGGGAGAGGCAGATGATGGCCTTTTGCCCTTGGGTTGTCCCTCTACCTCCTCTCTTCTCCCCCACACTCACTAGGAGCACCTTTAGGAGGTGGCGGTTCCTTTCTGCATTCTCCATACAGACACACAATTACCTGCTTCAGCATCTGTAGTTTTTCAGCAGCCAAAAGATTCAAAGCAGAAGGAAGCCTTGGTATTGGGACAGAAGGAGGATGTTAAACATCAGCCTTTTGTCAGGAATAACTACCCGGGAGGGGAAAAAAAAACCAACCAGAAACTGCCCAGGAAAAAACTCCAGTTTTGGTTGCTTTCTTTCAAAATCAGTGCTGTTTGAGATGCATAGTGGACATTTATAGCTCCTGTACAGGCAAATTCAATACCCATTCATGGAGGGCAATGGCTATCTCCAGCAGGTGTTACAGTTGCCTGACAACACTTATTGCAGAATGGCTAATTTAATTTTTTGTGCTGGGTGAACAAAAAAAAGCAAAATGGAGTGTATGTGAGTGTCTGTGGGTTTTTTTCACTGTGAGTGAAGAAATTTTTCACCAGTGAAACTGCTTTGCATTCAGTAAAAACAAAATTTACACATTATGCTAGCTAAAGACAGCTGAAGTTCAGAGAACCAGTTCCAGTTCCCACGACACTTCTTTGCAGGTTGCTCTTTAGCAGTGTTTGAGAAGACAAAACTTCTGTCAGGAGAGAGCCTGTAGAAAAAGAATCTATATATTGCTTTTTGGAAGAAAAATAACACGAGAACAGAAATTCTAGCTGAGAAGCCAAGCTGGCTACGTGTTGAATATTTTAGAACTATTCACTCTACTTTTTGCCTTTAGCAAAAGATAGAGTTATTTTACCGAACAAAAGAAATTAATAAATTATGCCAGGACAGACATTTTTTTTTACAAGGTGAAGTTTCAACATTGGAGTTGCAATTTCACTATTTTGCAGGGAGAACCTTTAAACTTCAGTGAGAACATGTAAAAGATGAAGAAAGTAAAAGGGAAAGCAATCTTTACTAATAAGAACTGGGATGAATTAGCAAATGCAACTACCTTCTGCAACAAGCCCTTCCCTCCTCGCCTGGCTCTCTAGCAGAAGGAGCTGTGAGATGCCAGTCGGTAACAGGAGCATGCACCAGGTCTGACAGCAGTAATTCCCCAAAAACTGCATGACTGTAGCTACAGGCAGAGCTGTGTATCCCCTCAGGCTCTACCATCGCTGTGACTGGCTTTACTAGGATAATGTCACTGTGTAAGCAGCAACACAGACTTCGTGCATAAAATTTGGAGGAGGGGGGAGATGGGCAGGACATGGTTCCAGCCCTAGGCTCTGTATCACCTTCCCACAGACGAAAGCAGGGAAGGCAGCTACAGGCAGCGACTCTAAAATCAGTGCAGCTTCCCACCCAGCCCTGTCTGTGCCACCCTTGGGAAGGCAGAGCAATGAAATGGTGGCTCTATTTCCACCTGAACATGGAGCTGACACTGTGCAATGCTTCCCCTGCCCTCCTGCTCCCCACATACCTTTTCTTCCCTGACAGTCAGGCAACCTTCATGTGTTTTGGTGTGCACTTCCAAGAGGCTGCTTGTGCTCTTCAGTAAAAAGAAAAGTCTAAGGAGCGATCGAGCACTGCAGGTTGTTTTTCAGCCTTGGAGAGGCACAGAGATACAGTGGTGGAAGGTGACACAGGGAAACATATAAACTATGAAATAACTGCAGATAAAACTATTGCAATAACAAAGTTTATTGTGATACTCAATCTGTCTTCCCTTTATTCCCAGCAGTGTCTGTTTTCTGGCCATGAGGTGCCTCTGGGCAAGCTGTGTTGGAGCCCTGCTGAGAGGGACTGCTGCCTCCCTGATCTCCCGTTTGAGGTACCTACGTCCTTCTCTCTGTTTAGCATGCCAGTCACCGTGATGCTTAGGCACCATCTACACAATTCTGAAGGCTTCACAGTTCCCCCATCAGGGCAGCTGCATTTCTCTGGCCTTCTTTGAGAAAGGAGGTCCTGCCACTCTGCCAATGTCTCTCTTGAGGAAAGGGCTCCTCCAGAAAGTTGTGCTGTGCTCTAAAGGAGATGTGTCCTCCTTTCAATTTTCCCCTGCAAAGAAGCAAATGTGCTTCAGCTAGTCCAGATTGCTTTGCCCTGAGCACAGTCAATGCATCCCTCCTTGGCGTGTTTGGGTATGGGGCACAAGGGGACTGGGTAGCTAACAGCTTGCCCTTTGAGAAGGTATTTCAATGGGGAGATTATCAACAGGGAAATTATCACCCCTGCCTGAAGATCTGGTAGGGTCTTTAAGGGGCTGCTGCACAGCAGAGCTATAAGCCATCCTCTGAGCATGCTATAGGGTAGGTGGTGTACGGTAGCCGGAGGCACAAGGGACCTGTTGCAACAGTGACCTTGCAGTGTGTTGCTGTAGAGATCCCCCTGCTCCTCTTAGGCTGCCTCAGCACTTGGAGAGTATCCAGTGGGACTAGGACAGATTAGACCCTCATAGGAGCCCGGCACTGTATCATTAGAGCAGCATTACCCATCCATGCAGGGGGGCTTATGCTAAGGCATGCCATCCTCTCCGTTGCCTTCACTGAGCCTCCCGTTTGTAGGAGCACAGTGGAAAGGTGGACCCACTGTAGCTCTTCGGGCATTTTCCCATGTCCCTCCCAAGCTTTGGAAATGAAGGCGGGAATTTAGATGAGTTCACCACCCGCTCTCCTCCAAAATACAAACACACAACCCCTTCCCCCCCAAAATATCAGACTAACAGATTTTACAAACAACATGAAAAGACTTCGTGTCTCTTGCTGGGTTTATCACCCAACCCTGGCAATAATGTTAAGGTAGCAATCTGGATGATACACACCTTCACATGCCACTGTCAAGTTAATGTCAGTAGCAAAAGCTGAAGGGAGGATCTTTAACAGCCTTGACTTTTACTGGTGTCAGAAAAGCCCAAAAGTAGACAGTTTCTGATAGGAACCACTCTGCTTTGCAGACTTGGTCTTTACCTTCCTGTATAAAGTTAGAAATTTGCTATGCAAAAAAATTGTCAGTTACTATACCCAATTAAACAACATTAATAGCCTGTATTAGGGTTTCCCAGAATTACTACTATTGCTGCTAAAGGGGCTGCTTTACAAAAGAAAGGGACACAGCAGGTGGTTCCCCTACAACAGCAATAGCAGCAGCAATTATTAGTAGTGAACAAGACATATAATACAATACTGGGCTTTAGAAGGCCTTGTCTGTAGTAAAATCACAGCCGTTACAAGGGATGAAGTTACAACACAGTTATCCCCTGACCTAAATACAATATGGTCCTATTTTGTAGTGTTGATGGGTCCATAACTATGTTCTACAGCAAGGCTTAAAGGTTAAGGTTACCAGCTGCACTCTACAATGAAACTGTGTTGTAAGTGGGTCCCATGACACAATTGTATTTCTGGTATAGAAAAACCCTAAATAGACTAGATGCTATAGATCTCTCCCTTTTTCTCCATCTTCCTTGTGTATGCATACACACTTTGCCCTAAGGATATCTCCAGAGAGCCGTGCTTCTCCATTTACTGTAATAGGAAGTGCTTGATACGATGACAGGGTCATTGTCTAAAGAAATCAGGAGATCAAAAGATTCACAGTTAACTAGTAACAAGTCGTCAAAACACTTTATGACAAAATTTGAAAGAGCCAGGCCCTTATTCTCATTAAGCAGTGACAAAGCAAACATTTTTTCATTGTCTGTTCCAGGAATTTAATTGCTGTTTTGCAGTTTACTCAGGCTCCTTCATCAAATATACCTGACACTTCAGCTCTGTGCAAATAGACAAAGCCTTGCCAGTTTTATCAAGGAACAGCTGAAAATCAGAAAAAAAGAAGCAGCAGTCTGACCTTTATAATGGCTGTCAATACTTTAATAGATACTTTCAGCTCTTCGACACTTACATGCCAAGTACTGGCTGTAAGACAAGAGGCAGGGAAAGAGGGATGGGAGCTACCCTGGTAGTGGCAAATTTCTAAGGATCTGAACACTTGGTCTGATCAAGTGATGGAGGTACATGCCAGCTGCAGCCTCACTCTTTTGCATCAATAGAGTTCTCCCACTTGATGGTGAAATGTGCCTTATAAATGGTAGGTTTAAGAAACACAGATACAATAGGAAGCAAATACTGGATGTCAGAAGGCTAAGGAAATTAATTTAAAAGGTTCTGATTCAGGGTCTGTGCACTTCAGTATCTTCCAGATTTCGTTGACATACAGTACCAGTTTTCATCGTTATGCCAATGACTCCTCACCAAGGTCTGCCTGCAAATGTGGGTGTCACTGGATTTCTTAAAAATCTTAGCTGAAATGTTGAAAATTGGCTCCCTCCTAATTTATTAAAATCTGCTCTGGATCTTAAAGAGGGTTTTTTTCCCCCTTCCTGGACACTAATCTGATTACTCCTTCCAAAGTTAATTTCTTTAATGCTAAATGCAGGCTGGTGGGGAAAACAGCTTGTCGCCTTAGGCACCTGGTGTTCATAACGTGGTGCTAGAAGTTGTTGCTGAAGAAGGTGCACAACCCAACAGCAGTGAAGGATCTCAACACAAAGTTTGCCCCTGCTCCTTTTACATTACCACCTAAAAATAATGGTGGACCAGGACACTGCTTAAACCAGCCAGATAGAAAAGTGGTGCTCCATATTTTCCTGGCTTTGAGAAACAATTAAATCCACCTGTCTGTTTCCATAAAAATGTCTGAAGGGTTTTGTGACTGCTTCAGATTTCGCACCTCCTGCGTCTTCCCAGGTCAAACACAAGATGATCTTCACATTCCTTGAGGCACAAAGAGCAAAGCAGGGTAACTCCTGCAGTTCTGCAACAGCAGACGAAATGAACATGAAGCCCAGGGAAGATGGGGAGAAAGGAGGGGAAGCACTCAGGCAAGCAAGCCTAAAGAAAAAGAGTTGCTTATTATTGTCATATGGCAACAATAGAGAACCCCAAAGTGGGTGAGATATGTCCCACTGTTTCTTTTTATGCTGCTAGCAGCTACACATGGGGTGATTGCTTTGACCCAGCGTCAGTGTGTGAGTGCGAGAAGAAGAACCAAAGGCATCCATGCAAGTGAGGCTGAATTTTCTCTTATTTTGTTGGTTTTCAATGCCAAGGTGTGTTTTAAAGTATGGCATAGAAAAGCTTCTTAAAAATCCTTTTGGGTTCTGCATCAGCTAGGGGTCTGGTTTTACATCTGGTAAAGCTGTTAAATGTTGTGATCTTAAATGAATTAGATAAACCTTGGATAAATAGGTGGAAATATGGCAAATTATTAAAAGCATGTTAAAGGCCATTAACTTTAAGTATGCTTCCAAGTGCTTTGCTGAATGGCATCTTTCAGGTATCTGTTGCAGGGCACTACTGTGGAAACTGTGATATGAAAGGCATAATAAAATCCAGACTGAGATTCATAGGCAGACAGACTGCTTACAAACGTGGATGTAGGGGTCAATGAAACCAATGAAAATTGGGTGGTGGATTAGTTACATCCCTCGGGTATTTGCCCTATCTCTCCCATGACATTTTTAACCCTGAGGCAAAACCATCCAGTCCATTCATAAATCAGCTCCTGAACTGACATGGGTTTCAGCATGGTTTATTAAGAAAAAACAAAATCTGAATTAGTTCACGTTAGTGTGCCGGGCTGAAAACCGGCAAGTTGGGAACTGATTTGTGAGTAGATCAGTTCATTCTGAGTTGGCCATCCGTTTGAAAGATGGGTGACACAGCTGAAGGCAGTAACAGCTTTAGCATCTTGATTTTAATTCACTGCAACAAGTCTATCAGCCCTCCCAGACACACTAGAGGTTCCCTCTTCCCCTTCTGCAGGCCCACCACTGCCATTTCAGCACCACTTATATTTTCAAAGGCACTTTAAAAGAACTGTCCTAACACATTTTAAAAAAAAAAAAAGAAAAAAGAAAAGAATAAAATTCCCAGGGAACTTCCCAGGGGAGTTATTTGTTTTAAACAATGTATAAAGTGTGAGAAAATTCCTGTGAGCTCTTTCTAATTATATACTCTTTTTTGGTATTCTTAAAGAAGTCAGACATAGAATAAATGTATTACACATAATTGTGCTGGTTTTGGCTGGGATAGAGTTAATTTTCTTCACAGTAGCTAGTATGGGGCTGGGATTTGTGCTGAAAACAGTGTTGATAGCACAGGGATGTTTTCATTACTGCTGAGCAGTGCTTACACAGAGTCAAGGCCTTTTCTGCTCCTCGCCCCACCCACCAGTGAGTGGGCTGGGATGCACAGGGAGTTGGGAGGGGGCACAGCCGGGACAGCTGACCCCAGCTGACCCCAGGGGTATCCCACACCGTATGGCGTCATGCTCAGCATATAGAGCCAGGGGAAGAAGAAGGAAGCGGGGGATGTTCGGAGTGATGGCGCTTGTCTTCCCAAGTCACTGTTAGGCGTGATGGAGCCCTGCTTTCCTGGAGATGGCTGAACACCTGCCTGCCCATGGGAAGTAGGGAATCAATTCCTTGTTTTGCTTTGCTTGTGTGCGTGGCTGTTGCTTTACCTGTTAAACTGTCCTTATCTCAACCCATGAGTTTTCTCACTTTTACTCTTCCAGTTCTCTCCCCAGTCCCATCGGGGGGGTGAGCGAGCGACTGTGTGGGGCTTAGTCGCCACCAGGGGTTAAACCATGACAATCATTTACAGAGAAAGTTTTAAAATTAGCATTATACCATAAAGAACTTTATATGAATTAAATGGCTAATTACCTATATGCTTTATGCCTTACTGGTGCAGTAGAGTCACTGCCTATGGTACTATACCTTCGTTACAAGTAATTCGAAGACTTCAGGCACATGTCAGAAAAATTAAGAAAAAGTAGGTATATACTTGAATTTAAGCATATGAACTGCCTAAAAAAAGATGAATAACAGACAGTTCACTGGACTGAATGTGGTGTTAATCCTATCACTGGTTTTCCTCCTATGCAAATTCAAAAAAGCAGCCTTCCACCACAACTGATTCATGTTTTGCAATGGTCTACTGGAGTTTCTTCTGAACAAACGGGAAGAAGCAGCAACAGAGAATGCTCAAGTGTGTGGTTTCTTCATCTCACTAAATTTACAATAAATTTTTTACCTTAATTTGAGAGAGGCTTGGAGGTCACCTCATGTATTCAAACTAGAAGCAATGTCAAATGCAGTCAGCTCTCACATATTTGAAAGTGAACTTTTTCAGAGTAGTCGCAATCTGTTAGAGAGTGGGCCAGAACTGGGGTGGGCTCATTTGGGGTTTCCATTTTTGGAACGACCCTGCCAGCAATTACTAAATCACTAAGCATAGCCGTCCCTAGCCATTTAGGTAATTTAATATTATTAAATGTTTCTAAAATAAGAAGTGGGTTATAAAGTGTATCATTTAACTTAAGAGTAATTTGTTCCATTATTTAAATTTCCCCAAAGGATTTTGTCATGGTACAGTCTTACAGCATATGTACAATGCTACTGTGCCCGTAACACTTGGGTTTTTAATTCCAGATGATGCCATCATAATAACTTGTCTTAGTTTTGAACATTTCTAGCTCATGCATTTCTTTCCCGCTTGTAATCATAGTCAGCTATGGTACCCAGCGCAGGTCCAGGTCAACGTTTTTTCATACCTGCATAAAGGTTCGTTCTGTGTGGAGTGGTCTGTGTGGAGATTGTGTAGAAGAACATGCTTGAGATGCGTTTGTGTGAGCACAGAGCTGTACAAATACAGATGGCTCCTTTTTAGCACCTCCTTCAATATGAAAGCAATCCTGATGGGAAAAGTTATTTGAAGGTGTATTGCCAGAGCACCATAAACAGGAATGCCTTGCTCTGAAGCCCATAACTAATCTCTTACCTTATTTGTCTTTCACATTATCGTCTCAAAGTCTTGATCCCACTTTAACCGTGCTAGCCTCAACCGTTACTTTGCTGCTTTTTAAACTCCCTACGCTCCTTCTGCTTTCATGCCCTATATCAGGGATAAACTCCTTATTAAATCTACCATTGCACTCTGCTTTTTGACTTTGGTCTCCTGAGATACACAGTGGAAAAATATAACTTCTGGCAGATTAATTAATAATTATTCATTAATAGTTTTCTCCCAAGTTTGAATCATACTTCTAAATTGTAATAAAAAATATGTTTTTAACAATGTGATTCTTTATCCAGACATAACACTGCTGACTGTGGTCCTGCCAGATGCCATAAACTTGGTTGCATCAGTCAGAGTAATGTCTTAGAGAGCCTCTCAACACTAAAAAAATTGGTGTGCCAGGAGTTAGCACAACCTCCAGCTGAGTCAGTTGTGAATGGGTGGTAGAGGCTGTCAGCAGGCTGAAAGTGCATTCACTGGAAAAGTAAAATTATGATCCTCCACACTTACAGACATTTAAAGTATCCTGTGGTATTTTGCATATGAGTAAGTTACTCCACATGACCTGGCAAAATTCCCTGGCTAATCTCTCTGACTGATACCTTTTCTTTGGACTTTCTTTCAGAAATGTTTTCTACAGGGCTGGCTCATGTCTAGGTATCATAGCGAGTTGGGGTCCAGCTTATTTATTCTGGTGGCACCAAAATTGGTAACTATCTGATTGAGTGCTAATTCTCCCTTTGAACTGGTAACCCGTTCCCTCCCCATCCTCCTTGGAGATGCGTTACTTGAAATGAAAAACTGCAGAACAGATACTGTTAAAATAGAAAAGCTGCCTGTAATTTTTTTTTCTCTAAGAGACACCTGTAAGAGCAAACTCATGCTGTTTTGTGGCATCCCCTGCTATCTAGAAGGATGGCCTTCCCTGGGGACACATTCACTCCTAATATTTCTCTCCCCAGTGCACACACTCACAACTGCAGCGTTGCATGTTTTAGAGCTGCCTACAATACCTCAAACCCTGGGGTGTGCCCAAGGAATTAAGTGGACCTGCTAAAGCTTTAACAAATGCCAGCAGGCAATTAAAATATTCTGTTCCCAGCAAGAGCTGAGTACTTTCCATTGTGTTTATTTTTCTGAAAATCCACCCTTGTTCCATTGAGTTTCCACCCAGCAGTGGGTAGAGTCATCACAACAAAATTTTGGTCCCCAGAGATGTTTGCGGGTCCAAAGCAGCAACTATTTCTACCTTCCCTTTCTGCCTGGGGTCTCTCCTATTCCTGTTTTATTTCTGTCCTTTGGTCTTTCTCTAACTCCCTGCAGGGTTATGTAGCAAGGTCAGTAATATCCACCTGCAGTGGGTGGAGGGGACCGGGGGCAGGATCTGGCCCTGAGCATCCCGATGGTGGAGAATGGCCATGCTGTGGACAAGCTGTGCTGGCAGTAGGATTTAATGGGTAATGGATGTGTGTGTTTAATACATGTCTTCAGTTCAGTTTTACAATAAGATACCTGAATGAGTACAAATCTCAAGGATATAAAGAGTGCCATTGATTTTTAATTTGATGATTAATGTTAAACCTATTCTTAAGAAATCTGCTTATTGTGTGCAGACGGACATAAGCACAACTATAAGTACACGTTTATGCCTTGGAAATGTTTTATTGAGTCAAAATATATGTTACATCTATGAAGAGAAATTTCAGAGCTGTGTCCCCCCCTTCTTTAGTCCATATCATAAACATTTCAAAAGACCAAGAAAAAAGACTTCTTCATGAGTTAAAAAAATTAATTTTGACCATGAACTTCTATACCATTAACTCTTCCAGAAATTCATGTAGTACCAATATCAATATTTTGGCTTAACAGGAGGCTGCTTTGTTTTCAGAAATTATTATTTCCATTTTCCAATGGTGTCTTCTTGGTTTTTTCTGTAATCTGGAGGCTTAGGAGCGGACTTATAAATGAAGGACTCTAACATGTTCACAAGCCACAAGGTTGCTCCAGGTTTATTAAAATCATTGTAATTATGGCCTCTAAATAAGACAGCAGTTCTTTGCTCCTCTTAGTTATTTCTCATTATAGAGATGATTTTGAAACATTTTACTCTTACTTTCAAACGTGACGATCAAGTTAAACTTGTAATTTGCTATTTTTGGTTTTGTAACTTGTTGCATGTTTTTTCTTGAAAGTGTCGATATTTCACATTAATTTTTATGATAAACCAAGAAGTCTGCATTTTCCCAGGCAATATGTATTGAAATGTGATGTAGGTCCTTGATTTTACTTACGCAATACCTTTAGATTTTGTGTGTTTCTGTAGCCAGCTACTTTTCCAACTCATTAGCTATGATGTAATTTCTTTCAATTTTTATACGGCAGATACCATCCCGTGACATCTTGTAATTTCATATTCCTACTAGCGCAATTACAGGAACTGTTAACATAATGGTAAAATCTCTGTATACCCAAAATAACCTCTGAAAGGTTTTAGTATTATGGAGCTTTTTATTGAGGGCAACAACATAGAATTGCCTTTATGTTGTTGATTTTAATTACAGTGCATGCAGCTATTTTCTCTCAGCACTGAGAGGCAGAGCTGGTACCCATACTGTGTGCAGACTGTGCTTCAGTAGAGATGCTGACACGACCTCACTCATCTGCCCAGCTGTTTATCATGAATGTAAAAACAACTGTGCACAGTTAGACAAAGTGGCCAGCGGGATTCAGCAGAGGCCAATAGGGAGCAGAGTCACAGCAAGGCAAGTATATGGCAATACCTTGTTTTCTCATAAAACTTGTAGGAGTATAATGGCTTCAGACAATGCACTATTTACAATTTCACTGAAATTGGCCCAAAGGATGTTAGGAAGGAAGACACGCACATGCATACACACAGATAGGACTGCATGCTCACATCCTGTGAGAACGTGAACTTTGTCTCTTTAGAGAACCAGGTAAGAAAGAAATTTGAAGCTGATCTCATCTCCTTGTGTCTCTCTCTTGTCCATTGTCTACTTCATCTGCATGGCCAAATTGTCTTTTTTGTTGCTTAGCCCACTTGAGATGCATCAGTTCAACAACCAATGAAGAGGAGTAGGAGTAAAAATCATAATTCTAAAAAATGAGTCAAGCGTCCTCATTTTTTTCCTTTGATGAGGCTTTTCTTAAGAAAATTTCCTTGGATGCCGATCTGTGACTCTGAGGTGAGGTTTGGTTTGCCATGCACACACATTGCTAATTAAAAAGCCAGTATTTGCCATCTGTCTTGGTGTGTTTCCCTAGTGGCAGAGGCAGTGAAAATAGACAAAGTGGACTTCAGGGGGGGGGCAGCTAAAACAACCAATGGGGAAGACGCCTGCCTTCTTTTTTTGGTGGTCTAGATAGGTGGCAGAGAACATTTTCTGCCTCTAAAAAAGCATGCTGGGAAGGGGACAGAAAGATCTGCAAGAACATCAAAGGCAAAATGTGCATGCAAAGGGCTGGGAGGACATAGGAGCACAAGAGGGAAGAGTGGGTTAGGGTTTGGAAGATACAGGTGGTCCCTTGAAGACTGAAGTTTGACTCACGTGTGGGAAGAATCCTAAAGGATCTGACACCTCCACTGCAGACCTCACATCAATTTTAATTTCTTTAGCTGACTTCCACTTTTGTAGAATTAACTTCTTTCCAATTAGACTTGCCCTTAAAATAAAATGCCCTTGATCTTTGCTAATATTTGTAATGGAATCAAAATCCCCAAGCATAAAGATATTAGAATTCAGAGGCAACTCTATGCTCATTTTTTTATTTACTTTTCTATTACTTTTCTTTAGAATTAATACTCTCCTCAGCCTGGCTTCACCCTTGGAAGTCCACAAGGACCAGCTACAAAACAGTCCTCCTACCCTCCCGCTCTCCCCACATACCCCTGTGCTGGGAAGGCAGCAATCTCCTCTTCATCAGAGAGACACGTTCTGGGTGCAGAGTCAGAATAAACCTGTTTCTGAAGTTTCAGATAGAAATTAAAGTAGTAACTTCTTCTCATAAACTTAGAGCTCAGAGAGGAAAGGAAATCTTGCTCCACATTTCCACTGTGACTTTTGAAAACTGACTTTGTCCTGTCTTCAAGCCTAAAGAGCTGGTCAGACACTCAGACACAATGGTTGTGGAGACCACATTGCCCTCGTACTTTCGGGCAAGACTGTTAAGTCTTGACTATCCAAAATAATTATACTCTTCTCCATCAAAACACTTCTATCCATCAAAGGCACCTTCATTTCAGGAGTCAGTTCAAAGTGTTTTCCAGTTCCTATAAGTAAAATGCAATTTATATTCAAAATCGTGTTTACATATTTCATTAAGATTTGCTTCCACGCATCTTTTACCTCAAAGTCCCCAGTTACCACCAATATCTCTACTTCTGGTGGCATAGGCTGGCAGTGATATACCTAATCAGAGGATGGGCATTTATTGGTGTAGTAAGGAGAGAAGGGGTGGGTCACAGGAGGCTGGGAGTGTCCAACTATTCTGCAAGGTGAAATGGTCCGTAAAGCATTTTAGGCTGGGGTCAAATGAAAGAAAGCACAAAAGCAATTAAATTGCCAATTTCTTTCCATGCCAAACTTATCCAGAAGTTGCATAGCAGACCATCCTGAATGCTCCTCTAACCTAAATTCTTTGTACAACGGCCCTGAAACACTGCTCTGATGTGAACTCAAAGCTTGCATAGAAACTTAAGTCAAGTCACGTTTCGGTGTATTGCCAGCTCAGAGGATGGGTAATATGGCAACACCCTTTCATCTCCCACATGCAGGTAACTCCTCTCTGCTACTTGGCTGTCAAAGTGAGAGTAGCAGAAGACAGGAGTTTGCATGTTCAGGTTGTGCCTGCTGCCGCCCAGGAAGGTGAGCTGAAAAACCATGGCACTGTATTAAACCTGGGTGGTGGCAGCAGCTGGATCAAGCTCAAGGGAAAAGGGAAAAATGCAAGAAAGGAACTGGCATTAAAATGGCATTCTCCCATTTCTTGGACATCAACCCCCAGTATATCATGGCAATTTCATAGATAACTGCACAACCTGAGACAGAAAGGTCGTGTGCCCTTTGAGGCACTTTTCCATTCTCATTTGTCTGAGGCCACGACAGACCTGCCGATGCCTCATTACAGATCTGCACACTGAGCTAGTTAATGAGCAGTCATGTGGAAAAAACATGGCCAAAATATGCAGGGGTTGTTAATCTCCAAGTGTAAAGTTGTCTATTTGAACAGTGGTGGTAAGATTGATTTGCAGCCTGCTCCTGCAATCCAGTCGTATGAAAGGGTCTAGGCTGTGCATATCACCCCATCATTTAACTGATGTTCAGCTGGAAGACGTGCAAGCTCCTCCAGCCCCTGGTAGGACTCAAGGCACCATTTCCAGAGCCCAGCCTCCTTTCCCTCCTGATCTGGTCCCCCTTGTCTTCCGAATAAGAAAACAGATACAGGGACTTAACTCTTACCACCATGCCCTGTGGATAATGATGTCCAGTGTTTAACCTAATTGTACCCACACACAGCCACTGCAGGGGCTGGGGCAAGGCTGCTTTGTGCATGGCAGCGTGCGTGATGCAATGACCCTTGCAGGCAAGATCAAGGCCAGTGTGGGAAGGTGACTTGTTGCTTCTCTGTCATTGCTGAGGCAATTGTCATTAATTCTCTGCCCTTTCACCCCTGTGTAGTGGCCATATTCACTGGGGACCCACTTTAATGAGTAGCACTTAATATGTACACAGGCTTCTGTCATTCCCTCCTGCCCACCTGCTTTATTCTCCCATTTTTCAGGCAGCAGCCCCTGGTGTGTCACAGGAGCTTTCACAGGGAGCTGCACACCAGGGAAGGAAAGCTGATGTGCTGCTTTGCCTGAGGCAGCTTTTCCGTGCCCAGGGCATTCCCGTAAATGAGAAGAGTTTTAGGACTCTAACAAAAGTCAGATAAAGGGAAAGGCTGAAGGGGTGTAATGAATGAAACTGTCATTAAGCATAACGTAAGCAGTTTCTTCATGTTATCTGAGGTTATCCAGACTGACAAGTAAGCAATACTGTTGTCAAGCACTGTAATAAAAAGGGATGCCATCTGTGTGCAATGCACTGGAGCCACAGATGTGCCATGTTTAAATAAAGCATAAAAGGAAGCTCTTGACCAACCCAGTGTATAAAATCAGTGAGTGTGCTTTTTCAATTAGCATGGTGAGAAGCACTCCCTTCTCCCTCCTGCTACCCCAATTAAAAATGCTTTATTTCTTTGGACCATTGCTCTCGAAATGCACTTGCACTAATTCAAGCGAAAAGTTTAACATTCCATCAGCTGGGAATTTTACCATAGAAAACACAGCCAGTTCTTCTTTCACAATTACTTTTTCTTTTGCTTGCTGCTTTGGTGATTTAATACAGCTCTCACTTCCAATAGCTGCTCAAGGGTTGTCTCCCATACACATAAAATCCTTGGAGGGAGGGTTCATGTGATTCTTTTGCCACCTCTGGCAGTTGCTGTATTGGAAAGAGATGAGAAATTCTTTGACAAAAAAAGGGATCTGGCTTTATGTTTGTTTGCAGCCCTTCTGGGAGGCAGCAATTCAACGATCACAGGCTCCTGCAGCTCGGGAGGAAAAACGATCAGCGCATCAATGATATTTGGTCAGGAGCAGAAGGTCTTCTCACAGTGACCATCAGGGCATTGCACGTCCTCCTGGGACAGACCCACATGGCATTTGGGAGCTTATGTCCACTCTGAGAGCCTTCCCATGCATAGGAGGTAGCTACTCTGGGTCTGGGATTTTTGCACTACAATAGGAAAAAAATATGCATTTATGGAGAGGGGGAGAGGAGAAGGAAAGGGGGAAATCACTCAGTGACTGCTAATAACCTGAGGTTAGAGCCTCTCCTAGAAGTATGCAGGACAGTTCATATTTAGGGAGGAGTAAGAAAGCAAATATGAATTCCTCCCTGTAAATTTTCAAAGCAGGGCTTAAGAGGGGTGGGTTTAAAATTCTTCAGTTTTCCTGTTGTCTCTGCAGATCTGAGCCTTGGCTCCATGTTCATGTTCTGTATTTAAACAAATGGCAGTGCATGAGGGGAGAAAACCACAAACCTTAACAAAGCACTCAATATACATGAACTTAGGGCAGCAGTTAAGTAATGCCATGTAACTGAAGACTTCTTTTAAAAGCAGCTTTTACGCTATCGTATGAGCAACAAAACATCTCTGGGTTCAATTGACCTCCATGCTTGAGTCTGAATATTCAAGATGTATGTTACCTCTTCTGGAGCTTTGATCTCATGTTAGAAAGAAAAATATAATTATTATCATGTTGTTCAACTCAGCTGACAGAAGATCTGATATTTTTGGAATGCTTTTGAGATGCCTAAGTTGAGAACAGAAGGGTGCTGTGTTCCTAATTAAAAGAAATAAGAGGTGTAGTTTGATCAGCATGATGCTCCAGCTGAAAATAAAGCACCTAAAGACGATGAAGCTAATAGCTAATGAAAGAAGTGCTTGCACATAAGATGAACACTGAGTGATTGGCCAAATCTCTCCCTGACAGAGACAATTTAATTACATTTCTTCACGATAACATCGCCACTTGCAGGACTGTAGGGGTCTGTCAGTTCCCAATTTAAATCATGATTTTTGAGGTTGAAAATGTTGGCCCATCCCAAAACACAACAGGCACAGACATGACGTATCATATGAAGTGCCAGCCAAGAGACACGTGTATTTTTTTAACAAGTGAAAAATACTTTAATCCTTTGAAACATGATTGAACTTCAAACAAAAGTAATTGTCAGTCTTCAGTGCTCAAAAAAATGCTGTGCTGTCTCCCCTCCCAAATCCAAGGTGTTAAGTTATAACATTATTTATAAAAACACACACACATAGATATATACACAGACGTATACACATATGCACATAAACATATACACATATATATATGTACATGTGTACTTATGTGTGCATACATATATATATATACACACACACACACATAAAAGGAGGTCCTCATCTCTCCTCTTCATTTGTGAGCTATTATTAGGTACCTGCTTCTCAAGTGAAGGACTTTTTTTCTTCAGTCACCAGTCCAGGTTAAATTTTTTTTCTTTGTTTTTCAGTCTTTCTTTTTTTGGCTTGGGGTTTTTTTTGGTTTGTTTGTTGTTGAGGTTGCTTTTTTTTTTTTAACACAGTCTGAAATTTTAGAACTTTGAAAATTTGTTCCAGACATCACATCACATTCATAAGGACTTGAGTGCTGAAAATGGAAGTTCAGTGCAAGGTAGGCTTAGTAGGTTATTGGGTTTGGTTAAAAAAAGAAATAAACACTTCAGTTCAGAGGAATAGGAAATAATTTCATTACCTTTCACAATTATTTCCAAGACTATGTGTTACAGCACAGTTAGTTAAAAGAAATTGGTTGAAATCAAAACACTTTATTCTGAAAATGCCAGCAAGGGGTGTTTCAACAAGATAAAAAAATCATTTTCCAACTTTCTTCTAAAGTAGGTGTCCTGTGAAAACTTCCATTGCCCAGAAGATGTCTGTGTGACCAGGTCTATCGTCTGTAGCTGTTAGAGGGTGGGTAGAGTTGTTGCTTCAGGCACTGAGACCAAAGGCTGGATGGAGACTGTCATTGGGATGGGACAGCTCTATGTCTGGCCACGGTCTTACCTTGTCCACAGGTCACACACATCTGGTACAAATATTGCATCTCATCCATAGGTACATAGATGAATCTTACTGTTAATGTGACATTTTGTAAGGGCTGTGTAAATTAAAGACATGTTGATTCTTTTGTGTAGTGGACAGATGCCCAGGTTAGAATAAATTGGCTGCCAGTGACAATCTCACTGTGGCCACTGGAGTTCAGTGCAAGCTTCCTCCGACAGTGCTGCTGATGCACCTCAAGGTAAAGGCTACCCCACGTCAAAAGTCATCCCCTGGATCTCCTGCACTGGTCCTTGGTCTTAGATGGTAGAACTTCTAAGGTACAAATGAGTTAAGGCTCTTGGAGCAACCACAAATTTGGCTGGTATGTCTGCTCAGTGGATCTCTGTTGGTAGCAAACCCAAATGTGAAGCTTGCTGGCAGCCAGCACTCATATGTGCTAACATCTGGTTTAACCCCAGTTTTAATGTTTGATGTAATTATTTAAAATGCTGCAATACGAAATGAAATGTGATAGTGCTTCCTTTAATATTCTTTTTAAAAGATAAGGATGTTTCATTTTTTTCACTTAGAACTGGTGGGAAAATCCTGATTGAAAGGAAGTTTCAACAAAACCAAGGAAAATTATTAAAGCTTTAATTGAATATTTTCACCCGGCTTCAGAAAATCTCTACTTTCATTGCACAGGAGTGACTAAGAGAACCCAAGTTTCTTTTTCCCTCAAACAAATTATCATGCTTACATATGCTCTGAAATGATCATCTTCTTTTAATTCAACACAAAAAAGGCATTTTCATCTTTTAAGCAATGATAGAGACACCATTAAAACATAAATTTCAGCACCTGGAGCTTTTATTTCTTTTAATCTGCATGACATAGTTTCCTTCATTTCATAACAATGTATTCACTCTGAATGGGGCTTTAGATGCTGTATGTGTTGCAAAAGGTAATGAACTAAACCAACTCAAAGTTGGCTACAAGGATCATGTGAAAATAAACACCATAGTAGTGAAACCTGCTTTAGAACTTAGCAATTTATTTATCCATCTCCAGTTATATTTATGCCATGGCAGGCATAAAGACAAATTACTTATCCAAGCTGTAGTTGCAGCTGCCTGGTGTAGGGAAAGCAAAAGAAGGAGCACATTTTAATGTTTTCAACAAGAAAAAGATGTAAATTTTTTGTATGCCTCTGACTTAGTTTGGGTATTTTTTCTTTCCAGCTTCTTTTATATCTTCATGCTGCAATTCTGGTGTGAGTGATGGTAGGCACAAGTAAGACAGTGCTAGGCTTTTAAAAACTGAAGACCCACTATACAACCAGTAAAGAATTGTACAGGGTAAAAAGAAAATAATCATGGTCTGAGTCAACACAGACCAAATTGGACAGACCAAATCCTCTGATCCACCACAGATCGCCCATTTTAAGATTTATTGACATCTTCCCACTAGAAGGTACCAAGAAATAATTTGCTGGTAGTGAGACCCTATTCAGCAGCAATGGGAAAACCATGGCCTCATTACCAGTGCTGGCACAATGCTGTGTGGACATGAGGTTTGCTGTTTCTAAAGAAATGCCCTTTTCATGGGGCGCTCCCTTAAGAAGTGGGAATAAAAATGAATATGCCTAAAATGAGGACAGTGTCCCTAAGGTTTTATGCCTATCTGCCTGCTTTCTGTCTGACCCTAAATTAGGCCTCAGAAGGTGTAGTATTTAATACAGATACCGGGTACAATGTACCTTCTCACAATTAGTAGAAAGTGCCGTTTTGTAATTAAAGGGTGAAGTGGGGCATGATGAACATATGGAAAAGGAGACTCTTAATAAGTGATAAAGCCTTCAAAAGAATTTGCTAATTAGTATGCATTTGATGTGTACTATACCAATTTTAAGACTTTGCCTGCAATAAATTTCTATGTTGGGTGTTCGAAGGAGTGGTGAGATTAACATGTACAAAAGGGGCAATTTTCTGTCTTCTTGACTCTGTTAAATGGAGGAAATAACTTCCAAGACTGAAGCAGTAGTTAGCCCATCAATCATCCTCACAGCTGGAAATGGGATCCCAAATGCTGAGATGAGTTAATCCGTCAGTTAATAAGTTCATAGTGGCACCATATGGTGCTGGGCCACTCCACACTGGGGCAAGGACAGCACTGTTTACACAGGCATGCTGCTTTCTCAGGTACCTCCCCGCTGGCAGATCCCTTTGTTCTGGAGGATCAATTTACTTTGCAGAGTAAATTGACTGAATTGATCAGTTCAGAGCACATAATTGTTGGCTAATCCTGGGGAATCATGTCCTGCCCATATGGGAGAGACAAAGGGTGCTGGCAGTGGGCGAGTTTCTTGCTCCGTCCTGGAGGCTATTTTCTCCGGACATGATGGACATTGATGAAAGCTGCCAGTAGGCAGATAGGCAGCCTGTATCGACTTTAAGTGACAGAGGTAATGGGAGGACCGGCTTCCTTCAGTGAGGCTGCTTTAGGTGTCTCAGCCCGGCTGCTGTCGCTAATTGTCCTGGGGGAGGAAAGCACACGAAGGTCAATACCACCGGTTTGAACACCAACCATCACTTCTTTAAAACCCGAACACCGAATCATAGGCTAGCAAACGAACAAAAAACAAAATCAGTGTGTTTAAAGCCACACGAGCAGGGCAATTTATTACAAGGTACAAACAGGCCATGTCTCTGAATCAAACAAGGGCTTACCCAGATGTGCCTAGGTGCTGCAGACCGTATAACTTTCTAGCTTTAACCTTGAAATTCCTCAATTTTGCAAGTATGTTTGAAGACATCATTTCAAAACATGGTGATCGGGTTTTAACTTAAGTAATAAAACTCAGATCAGTCTGCAAATGTACAAAGTATTCTGTTTAATCTTTTCTTTTTAATCAAGCTGCTTCTCTATAACCAGTGCCTTTCTGATTAGTTTCCAACAGAAGTGGCAGACTCTTCTTTCACTTCACAAAAAACCCCATCTTTTTTTTAACAAACATAATAAATAACATATTCTAAAATTAAATGACATATTTCAAAATATAAAAATTATACATATTTGGAAACTATGATACAGTATTAAGTACAGTTTCCCAAAGGTGGGATTGTAGCACTGATCAAATACAAACCCACATTTGTTAGTGGGCTTCTCTGTCTTTTCTCCACAGCAACTTTTTCGTGTAGATTGTGGGGACTTTTCTTAACTTCTAACCTGCTGTTTATTTCGGTCCCTTTGAAATCTGTGGCCTAAACTTGATGGATAAGTATGACCGAGTCTATATAAAAAAAACACTCTCTCTGAGCTATACTTCAAATCTGAACTGAAAGAGCTAACTCATAGACAATTGGCTCATGAATTTACTTGTTTTGGAGCTATTATTTTCATTTTATGGTATGTTGCTTTTGGATATTCATCTCAGTACACAGAACTCATTGTTCTGACAGCCAAACAACTGTGAACAGTAAACGTCCCTTCCCCTACCCCTTCCTTTTCCCCTTCTTCTTCCCCTTCCCCCTTCCTCTTCCCTTTTCCTCTTCCCGTCTCTTTCCCCTTCCCCCAAACCTGTTCATTCATTTTAACAAAGAGGTGTTGGAAGGAGACTCAGGCTCTCAGGAGGTTTTGCCTGAATTCTCCCAAAATTCAGGGAAAGTTTGTCTTGTCTCTTTTCAACACTAAATGAGAACTAGAGTTTAGAAAAATACTGTTCAGGAACCTTCTAGGATGAATTACAATGCATCAGTGGCAAATACCTTCAAAACCAAAGGAGGAAGTAGTAAAGCAGTGTATCCAACTTGCACGGCATTATACAAAAGTAAGATGTGATTTTTTCAAGATGTCCCTTTTCTGCCCGTGCTGCCTTTGAAGAACCTCAAAAGAACTTTTTTAAGACTAATTTAAATTGATGCATAAAAGAAATAGAAAAGATTTCCTGTATATTAGCGATTGTGCTTTTAAATCCCATAGTAGATTAGGTCATACATAGCGTAACATTAACCACAACAGAAAATTCTGATTGCAGGGTCTGACTTTATGTTTAAATGAATGATGGACCTTTTAGGGGGAAAGACAAAAGAGAGGGCTTTCTAGATATTAGTGCTGGGAATGGGTCTATTTTCAAAATGACAGGCAAAAATATATATTAATGAAGCTTTTTCCATTAGATGATTTCATATTTAAGGAAAATAATGTTGACATACAAACCCCTCGAAATTCCTAAAGTAGTGACCACCAGCCTTTTGATCAACAAAATCAAAATTCAGTATCCCAAAAACAAAACACCCCAGTAGCATGTTTATGACATGTATGGTATTATATACATGAAGTATGTAATATATAAAGAGATAGGTTGGCATAAACCGAGTTTCATTTCAAAGTAAATATTGTGTAGCTGAGCTCTGCAAGCCTCTCAAAAGCTGGCTTTCTAATGGAAATAAAGACATATCTTCATATGGAAAGAATTTAAAATCACCGCTACAACAAAATAAGATGCACTTTATGATTATCCTTTTTTCCTGGAGGTTGTTGTGGTTTGAAAATTTGTGGCATCATCACTGGGGAAGGACGGTGACTGGCACATTGACAGGCATCTTGCTCTTCTTTGACCTAGATTCAGCAGAGGAGAGTGTGTAAGGGAGAGGGAAAAGCTGCTTCACATGATTGCTCTCAGCCCATCAGCACTCCCTGCAATGCTGCTGGTAACAAACACTCTAAATAAAAGTGTTTAACGCAGCTCTCCGCACCGCCCCTTCTTGCTAAGCTGTGTAACACATATGATATGTAATAGGACAAGGTATTTCTGAACTCCAGGAGTACTTCTGAATGCACTCCAAACAGCAGTATTAGTGTATCAGGGTAGAAAATGTTGTTGCTGCCTTCAGTTCAAATAAAAAGTTGGTACAAATTCTAAATGCTTAAATCCAAGGGATTCCATATTCTGGGTTGCCAGTGCTGATTTTTTTTTCTTTTCCTTTTTTTACTGACTTCAAATATTCCCAAGCCCTTGAAAATGGCAGGATATTTGGAGACACCCTCGTCACTGTTTGTGAACTTCCACTCAACTTGTCCTCTCTCTGGACTACCCACAGAGAAGATGCCTGAGGTCACAAGCGTTACCCAACACTGAGGGGACAGATAGGTTCTTTTAGGTATCCTTGGCAGAATGATGGTGGCGCTAAACTGTACTTAGAATTAAAGCTTCATTTTCTTAACAGAATATTATGATTAGGATAGCACGGAATTTATTATTAGAATGGCACAGGATTTCTACAGGGAGAATCAATGTAGCACAATTTATAGGTAGTGTAATAGAGAGTTTATAACAAAACTGATTTTACGGACAGTGCTCCGTTACGCTTCCTCCCCTGTGCCGAGGCCATCACTGCCACCGGGCTGGCCGGGTGCCTGGGACCCTCAGGGCTGGTGAGGAGGGGAGTAACCAGCCCGGCACCAGGAACCCTGAGGGAGGGGAAGAAGAGATCTGTTTGGTCTACGTGGTGCACAGGACTTTCAGGGCCCGGTAATGAGGGGAAGGGAACAAATACGTGACCCACTTGGTCGCAGAGGATGGCTGCTTGCCTCATAAAATGGCATTGGTTATGCTAACCACATTACCGGGGTTGGGAGCAGAGGGTACCGATCACAAGTAACTGCCAGAGTTTATCCTTCAAATCATGCAGCTGAGGTCAGTGCTTTGAAGACTGAAATCCCAGACACCCCCAACACATCCTTGCTTGTCTTACCTGGGACCCCTGTCAGAGCTGCGCTGTACAGACATGAATTCCCATGGATGTCTTCTCCCAAAGAGTTTAAAGGACTTATCTACACTCTTCGGCCTTAAAACCAAGCAGAAGCATGAGGTGGATGCTGCTCTGGGATCCAGTGACTGAACATCACTCAGCTGGTCCAGTTTTACCCCTATTAGCTCTTCCCTCTCTTCTGGAGGAGTAGGAAACCACAGCAACTCCTCGTCGAGCAGCACCTCTTCCTCATCCCTACAGCTTCTGGCACATGCGGCAGGACCTTGGGAAGGAGCTCCAGACAAGAGCTCGGAATTGCCCACCTGAATTTGGGCAGACTTAGCTTACCTAAATCAAAAAGACTAAGTGACCTGATACTGAGAGATTTTGGCTTCAAAAAACCAATTACATAGTTGTGTCAAGGCAGAGTGAACTCTCAAATTGCTCTTCCTGAAAGTTTTAATAATTTCTTGCTTTATTAAAGTCCACACGTGAAAACGAGCTTGCAGAAAGTTCCTCACCTTATGCTTTGCCGCCTCGCAAGGTCCACAATACTGACACTACGAAGGAACAAAGGGAACAGCAAACTTTGGTTGATTTGCTATCTGTCTTTAGAAGGTATCTGAACGCTCGTTTCCTGTTTTGCCTGAATTTGTTCTTTGGACATATTATAAAGGTGAAAGGTAAACCTCTTTTGGCTTGTACACATAAAGAATCACAATTATTAGGACTAGAGTTGATCTCAGGTAGCTCTTCTGATACCTAAAAGACATGATTTGTACAAAGAACCGAAAAATATAAACATTTCTGCTTCTTTATTTGGTGAATATAATTCTCCTCAAAGAAAAGAGTTTCTTTGCAAGAATCAGCACCTAACCACACTGCTGGAGCTTCAAGTTCCTGGCTGCAATGGTAGGAAAATTTTTTCCATTTTCTTTTGGGGACAAGTCATCCAGTTCCCATATTTTTGAAGTAAGCTGTGTTTTCTCAGACACTTTGTAAATCAGTCTTCCCGTGTTCACATGTTCTTCACAGAAAATATCTCACTGGCTGCTAATTGCACACAATTTAAGCCAAATTTTTTTCATACTCGTAGAAAGACACCGTAATGCAACCACTCCCCATGTAACAAGAAGCAGCAGAAAAGGACAGAAATTATGCAGGAATTAAGAACAATTCTGCTTTTCCAGTTATGCTCATGTAACTGAGAGTGCAATTTGAGGTACAGCTATAATGACCCACAGCAGCTAGCGAACTGCCCTACCTGCTTATGTCATATCCATCACTCTCTATGTTTTGGGGGTTTATGTTTGACTATTGTGTGCAGGTCTGGACCACCATAATCATGGTGCTAATTGAGGATATTTTGCTTCTGCGTGTGATTGTGTGTGCTTTCCTCCCACAAACCCCTAGGCACAAACTGATGAACCCAGGTAAGAAAGTTGTTCCTGCAGTGGGGTCAGACCCAATTCCCCTTGTGAAGACATGAAAAATAAAACATATTGCACCGTCCTGCTAGGCTGCGCTGTCCAGTTTGCATAGTACATAGCAGCAAGTGACCTGTTAAATGATGACAAATCCTTTAGCTCCTGGCTTTAGACCTCTGACCTCTTGACTCCCTGCCTGTATCCAGGGAGCAGTCTGGGGAGAAGAATGCAACAAACGGCTTGTAATCTAGTGGTCTCAAAAGAAATTACAACAAAACCAGCTGTTACACCACTAGTTGTTAAAGACTGACAACATGTTAACTAAAATAGGGCCGTGTGGGCTTTTGAAATTGCTGAAGGTCCAGCGCTGCTCCCCCCTTCCCTCCTTTATGGAAACAGCAGTAAATGTCATTCCAAGTAAATATGTCCTGCCATCCTTTGAACTATGAGTAAGATGTGTTTGATTGCAGTCTCTTCTTTCTCATTTTAATTAACTATTTTGGGCTGTGTTTCTCAACTTTGAGCTTTACGATGTGTTCCCAACTTCGGAGCACAGGGGTGACTCAGCACATAATTTCTGCATTTCCAGTTGCCTCTGACTGATATTTATACTTTGTTTTGATTATAATTTAGAATTTCTCTCTCTCTGTTTTTCTTTTGGAAACATTACGTACAGGTACACAGGATTTATGATGAAATAAAGTCTACATTCGCCTTGCTGATTTTGGTGCTGGCACCTGAAATGATTTGAGGCACAAGTTAAAACAGACTGTGCCTGACAGTGGATGTCAAAATTTTACCATGGGATATTTGAAATACAGACTATGTCCTTCTATTCATCCATGCATGTATCCAAAATACAACAAACCAGCAAGCATCGCTGGGGAGAAAACCGAAAAATGAAGGAGCATGGTGGTGTTGAACGGGCTCACAGAGGAACGCATGCTGCTAAGCACCTCTTAGAGTCCTTCAAACCCAAAGCAGTTGTCTACCATGTATTTGAAAAAGGGTATAGTTGAAAAGGGGGATGCCTGAGAAGGAGGGTCAAACCTTTCTCACCATCTGACCCTTCCTCGTCTCAATGTTTTTCTCCAAATCTCCACTTGTGACCATTCCCTCTATACAAACTCTATGCTATAACCTAAAGGAAAAAATTGATATTGGAAGTTCAGCCAGTAACTTTAGTGAAACCATAGATTTACCTCTGCTGTCTGTAAGATGCAATAATAACAATTTAAAAAAAAAAAAAAGACAGTAGTATTTTAAGTCACAGAGAATAACTATTTCCAGAAAGACATTGTCTAAAAGGGTCAGTTACATCTTCTGATGCTTGTGAAAAGTGATTAAAAGCTGATGAAAGCTGGCAAGATGAGGCAGCTACAGTGAGTTAATGTGAAGCTAAATGATATTCCCAAAACGCAGAAGATACAGTATCTTTTCTATTGGTGGAGAAGAGATGGAGAGTAACATCTAACCTGGAGATCTGTTAATAGACATAGAGTCCTCCTAAATTAAGCCTACACCCTGTCTATAGGTGCCTAGGACCTGCCACTTTCCCTGTCAGCAATGCAGCCTGCCTACTTTTCCAAGACTGCCCAAGCTTAGGATACACCAACATGCTTAGAAGAGCTTGTTCTGAGAAAACAGGCACATACCTCTTGATATTAGTTATAATATAAGATTAAACAGAGAACTGTTTAATCTAACTAGTTAGTATTCCACTAGAGTAGCTGTTGGATCCTTCACCCAGAGAGTGCAGGTCTGGTTTTGGGAGGATCTCAGCCTACATCCAAAGGGAGATTCCTCATCACCAGGTATGCTGGGTGAAACATCTTTTCCTCCAAACCAGGCCATTAAATTTCTAGAAATCAACAAGTGAGCAGAGAAGAGACAGCTTGATGGCTTCATGGACCTCTTTTGGGGGGGACTTCTTTGGAAGAGGAATGCCCTGGGATCCTGCTCCTTGTTTTCCTGATCTACATCCTATGCAGCTCAACTCAGTGGCCTGGGGCCAGAGCCCTGCTACATCTCACCTGACAGTCACCTATCCTCTTGTCCCCTTTCTTATCAGCCCCCAGGATCTTGCTTTTCCAGTCCTCTGCTAGGGGCCTCCCTTAGGATGAGGAGTCAGGAGGACAGCTTCCAAAAAAAGTGTTTAAACCACCAGTTTCTCTTATTGGTTGTACTGTTTCCCATCCTTAAAAATGTGGGAGACCAGATCCCAGGTCATTGGTATTTCCTCTTGTTTCTCTCAGTAGTCTAACTAGAGGCTGACACTTAGCTGAAGTTAACCCTGTTCCACACACTGCCTCAGGAACTTAGCCTTGGGTTTGGAGGAATGGATCACCTCTGAGCTTGTGCACTAAAATTTAGGCAATGTGCCTGGTGCACAATGGATCTCACGACAAATAGAAAAAAGCTGGACAAGAGAATAGAATTACATTTTAGGGTTTCGAAAGAGCATATTCTTTAGAGCAGTTTTACAGCTCTGATTAGAAACAAAGTGGTTTATGTACCCAAGATGTATTTCTTTATACTTCAAACTCCATCAGATGTAGGACCCAACTGAGCTGTCTTCAAGAAGTACTCTTATTTTTGTTCTACTCTATATTTAAGATGATATATCACTTGGTATGTGCATANTTCTTCCCATGACGAGGCAGAACGCCTACTGAAAACTGACTGGGGAAAACAACCTGATATAAAGTTTCTTTGATTTTGAAACGATTTTCTGTTTGCATTCATCTTGGCCTTAAGTAAATTTACTTTGTAAGAAAATGGAAGAAAATATTTTTAGCTTCTTTAAGTATAAAGGAAAGAGATTTACCTTTACCAGCTGGAAGGAAGATGTGGCTGCTGCTGGTTTGGAAAGTGACACCTTATGCAGTGGAGCAGCAGGAAGGGAAGTTGACATAACATATGTGGGTTATAAGTAGAGAAGCAGAACGCAAGAAATGACAGCTTCTGTTCGCTTCAGAGAAACACTAAGAGCAAAAAGATGATTGTCCTAAGGCTTCCCTTTCTCTAGCTTTATATTTGCTTGATTCTCCCCCCTTTCTTTTTTTTTATATAGCAAAAAAGACTGAGAAATATGCTTGCAGCAGTATAAGTGCCTGTTTGCCAGCAGATTAGATAGCAGTGCCATTTCATTTATTTATTTGTTTTCAATGATTATAAAAACATGTTCATCTCTGCGACATGAAGGATTGCAAAGTTAATTCCTCAGTGTTGCCCAGGAAGACCAAGTACAGGTCTTTTGCTTTAGGCTGGTTGTTTCAGGCTGGTTGTTAACTACAGGGAGATTTGGGAGTCATCTCCACTGTTATATATCTTACTTTCAATTTGCTTAAAAACTCTCTCAGTCAGACTTCAGAGTCCAGCTACCCTATGCATTGTTGTGAACTACCCAGGCACAAGGCAAGCAGCAGGTGAGACCTGTTTCCTTCCTCCAAAGCCCTATGATGGCCTCTGACACCACGTTGGGCTTGCAGCTGAAGCAGGACGCCAAAATATTTTCATTCTGTAAAAGGACATGAGGCTCAAGGACTGCTTCAGAGAAATGCTCCTGCTTCGTATCTGCATCAGGGAATGGACCTCAGCCAATCCAAAGCAGGGGCAAGTCAAAAATAAAAAACCTGTCATCTTCTCACTACAAGGAGATGTAGTGAGAAGTGTAGAGGTGCTCCCTACACCAGGCTGGGGGTCCAGGTCAAACATGGAGGCTGGTCTGCCCAGAAGCCTACATCCACCCCTTATTCCTACCAAAACAGAGCAAAAACTGGTGAAAGGGGGGGCCTCCACACAGCTCCATCAGTCAGCACACTGTGGAGCATGCAGCTGTCCCCAGCAGCTGCCTCCAGGTACCTCGCACCCCAAGATAATCTTGTCTTAGTCTCTTTAGTGTTGAGCCAATGCTTTTTTGTTGGTTAAACTAGACCACTCAGTTTCATTTGGAGATGGGCTGTATAAGGAGTTGTAGGTGGTTCATTAAGCCAGATACTTCTCTGAAAGCTGTATAAACCCCTAGGAGACATACATGAACATCTGTGCAGGTTTTCACAAGGGGCAGAAAGGAATTCAGGGAACAGCACTACTGAGAAAGCTCACATCCTGAATCACATTTCTGTTTATCCCTCTGTATGGCTGAAGGGGACTGATACAAAGTGGGGACTTCCCACAGGTAAAAAAAAGTCCCTTTTCTTCTGGAGGCTGGTGCAGATCTCAGTGCAGAGGTATAAAGCATCCTCTCTGCAAAATGGTGTGTACCGGTGGGAGTGCATCCCCTCCTAGCTCAGATTGCCTGTTCCTGGATGCCACAGCTGCGGGAACCTGATGAGAAGCAGTGTTATGGCCAAGGACTCTTGGTCTGCTGCAGCTGAAGAGGCCCATTAGTACTATACTACTACTGAAGTAATCATTTCTTTAGCTTTTTTTGGCCACAAACCTGTTCACTTTAAGAATACGCTGAAAACTATGAAAGACAGAATTTTCCAGTGGCTACTTGAGGATGCAGTGGGTAGAGAAATACTCATCCAAAAATTCTTAATGGGTCAGAGGCCCTTGTTTTTGCAAAGCAACATTGGCAATTCCTTTTTTCTTTTCTTTGCTGAATCACCTCTGTGATTTCCCTAAATAGTTCCTGATGCACTAAACAAAATACTCCCTGCACTACTTCTTCTCCCCCTGGGTAATTTAGCTTTCAGAGGGGGTTAACAAGTCACCAGTCCATGGATGTCTAGTGTGTTCAGCTAATACAATTGCTGAGAAAATACTGAAATAATCTATAGCATAAAATACAACTCTTGGGAAAATGCTTCTACTCCCTCACACATTTTATGCAAGTTTTCTGCACTATGAACTGGATCAATATTTGTATAACTAGAAAATGCACTTTGTGCAAGGAAAAACATTATTTTAGAAAAGCAGAATAGGAGGAATCAAAGTTTACACTTTTCTCTGTAGCTACCTTTGTATATTTAATACAACGCACTTGCAAACTGATTTTCTTTTTATAAATCAATACAGCTATGAGCCAGTCAAGCTCTTCTGGAAATGCACTGACACAACTGCTCATTTATATTAAGGCTTCCTTGAACCACTCCACATACCTGTAAGGCCTGTAAAGGGAATTTAAAATCTGTAGAAATGTCATTTAGTGCCAGATTAAGGACCTCTGCCCTCCATAAAGTGTAAAGTAGCATTAACACAAATGCCTGTTAAGGTCACTCCCTTTAACAGAAAGCATCTGAATGAGACCGCAAAATTATATCCTTTGTAGTTCGGCAGCGAGACGAGTTTTCATTTTAGATTATTATCTTAGTAATAGGAATAATCTTTGCATTTTTGTCAGTATGTCAGTTGTATAGCATGGGCCCTGGGCAGGTTTTTCTACCATTATTTGTGAAAGCCAAGCTTGACCCTCTGTTGCTCTCTAAAGAATTATTTTATAGACTGAAATGTATGTCTTAGAGACCACTGATGTAGAAACTGTCAGCCTTCAGGGTGTAGGCATCTTTGGCTGAGTCACTTGTAAACTACTGCAACTAAATGACAGTTTACCAGCATGCAAAGCCATTAGAAATGCACAGCTGAGTGACTGTGAGTGCGTTGGAATGACATATTTGAACTCATTTGCTGTTTATTTTATATGCCTAAGTTTATCAATCAAAGTCTACAAGCTGAGGACAAAACATAGAGATAGTTGTTTGAAATCTGACAGCAGTCCTCTGTTCAATACAACATATAAGGTATAGATACTATTTAAAATAATATAGATTATGAAGCTGTACCTCAGCTATTAAGACCTGTGTGGCTCCCTCCAGCAGTTAGCAAACTACCTCAGAAGGCAAGGGAAGACAGCTGTACCATCATGTACATATGTACACAAATGTCTGTATATAATTTCTATGTATCTGCCATGAACACAAATGTCTGTCATTTAAATACTGCTTATCAACTGTATGTAATAGATGTATCACGTATACGCAAACAAAAACTTGCATACAGCTATACATTTAAATATCAACTATGCATAAATTCATACATACATGCATCTATAAATCTATAGATATTTTACAATTGTTTATATTTTACAGATCAATCATGTGTATTTATAAGGCTATATTTGTGTACTTTGCACAGGGAAAACAATACAAACATATGCAAATGTGTGCCTGATATCCAAGACTGAAGTTTATAAACATATATATATATATGCAAATGCAAATGTAATATGTCACGTTCATAGAGTGGATCTAATTCTTTCCTCCCACATGTTAGCCTTGAACTGCTATAATTTCATTGAAAAAAAATGTATTACTACAGATTTGCTCCAGCACAGAGAGCTTCAGACTCCAGATCTGCAAATTTAGTACCTAATAGGCTTCATTCTTGAGATAATGGGTTTGGAAAAAGCAAGTCATGTCTACTGTCTTTCTTCCTTTATTTGATATTTTATATTGCCTCACAATGCCCTGTGGAACATGCTCACAAAATAATCTCTGTAACTTGGTAGCTAAGTGATGGAATATCTATGATCTTGTTAGAAGTCACAGCTGGACTAAAATTTCTTCCTTTTTTTGGCTTAAGCTAAAATGTCACTAAAGGAGTCCTGTAGAAGTATAATAGAAGATGGACTAGGTCTGAAGAACAGTTTCTATGTAATTTTAAAGGAAAGTAGAAAAATCTACCAGCCTAATAAAAACTGTTTTCTTTATATTCTGTGTGACTTCCGTTCACATTTGTCATAAATCATTCCAGTTCTCATACACTCTTTTTTCAGGCTTCTTCTATAGCCTGTAATTAATAAACTACCCAGCAAGGAAACTACTTTTTTCTTGCTGAACTTAATCTAATCTTCATATGAATTTTCCAAAGAAAATTTAAACTTTTTTAAAATCTTTTTTCATGTAACCTTCATTTTGTTCAATATGAAAATAATTTCCATTTAATTACTGTAAACAGTTATTCTCAGCTGTGGAAAGATTAGAAGTGGCAAGAAAACCTGTTGTTTAGTTTTATTGATGCAAAAATAAAGAAGAATTTTTTACAAATGTTTTTTCAGAAATGTGAGAACACTTCTTTAGCATTTCCCTTGTTTTGACAGCTCATTGAAAACTCTCACAGCTTTTTACGTATGGTAATACTACCCATTCATTAATAGTTTTTCTCTGCTTGCAGTTTTGATGAATTTGCAAGAGTTGTTAACACAACACTTATAACAACAATTGTTCATGTTTTGTCTGAATGTGCACTGGCCCTGGATATTAAATATTGTCTAGAGGGGAAATGAATGTAAAATCCTGAGGAGAAAATTAGTATAATTTAAATTTTGTCTCCAAAAGAAACAGTTCTGGTTTACATTTCATGATTTCATCGGTTTGTTGGCAAACCATGGTGAAATATTATTTGGTGTGAGTCAGTGGGGAACTTGGCTGGGTTTACATTTTTAAGTCTCAAGAAAGCTATATACCTAGAAAGACTGGATAGTTCTAAGGTTGTAGTAGTGATAACATCAATATTGTCTCATTAATTTCCCCTCCAGATCAGGATTTAACTTATGGCTTTTGGTTTATGCTTAAAGAACTTATACTCTAGGACAGGGACGGCACTTTGTTTTACTTGAAAGAGTAAAATATTTCTTTAGTTCACCACCTACACTAATGCAAATACTGTTAACAAATTATTTTTGCTGAGTTATTTGTGGAGAGGATGCTTCCCCTCTATTTCTGAACAGCTTTTCTTCAGGAGTTGGGAACAATGTGTGGACAAATTGGAGATAAAAAATAGAAGTGAAATTTTAACAATGGTCTTCGTAAACAATGAGTCAAAACTGTCATCAGAAGAGGTCAATAGAAAAACTCAATAATTTCAATGTACTGAGGCAGAACTGTTTGTATTTTTGCTTCTTGACTGTAGGATACTCATTTAATTTTTCACCTGCAAGTCAGCAAATTACATAAATTGTCAAAGCGGTACAGCGATGATCCACTAATCCAGGACATGCCCAAAGCTAGGAAAGGTCAAGTGTCTCAACTTTATCATTCCTTCCCCAAACAAGGTGTGTGCTGGGTGGAGCTACTCAATGAAATTGACAAAATGCTTAGAAGTGTAGGAAACTTTCAAAACATAATGTTAACGTAAGTAGGATCCATAGCTGAAAACTGCATACACAAATCTACTTATTGCAGACCCAGAAATGTTCTCCTGAACATAGTTGCTGATCAGCAGATATGCACCTCCTTTTCTGAATGGTGAAAATATATATAGAACAAAATGAAACACATATTTGAAAACTTTGTCATAAAATATAACTAGCCTCTTGACTCTTTGTAAAATAATCTCAGTCATTCTCTTTGGCTAANAATTATTTTTTTAAAATTAATCTATTCCTTGCTGAGGAGATGTTTCATGTGACTATGAGCAAGTCCCTAGATTTTGCCTACATAGTTGAATTCGTATGGTGCAGAATATTTTGATTGCTTGGGAATAAACGTCTTTGTGGATAATATTTTTGAATAAAATTATCATATTCTGGAATAATTATTGTGGTTTTTGAATTAAACAATTACCCCAAAGCAAAGTTTAATCCCAAGCAGACAGTGTCCTTGTAATGACTATTAAATTGTTGTTCTGCAAAAGATATGCTGCTCCATTTTTTTTCATGTAGACAGCATCTGAAAACACAATGTTTCATTTGTTAGGCTGTGCAGGAGGGACAACAGCATTTCCCTACATCATGGAAGTATTCTAAGGATAAGTACACTTGCAGACTTGGAGATTTTGCAGTGATAGGCACACCACTATCCAAAATTAGGAGAGATAAGCAGATGAATAACATATTAATGTCTGTTTCTTCATTCAGACTACCATTGCCATCAGGTAATAGTTCTGCTGCATAACATTTTTTCAGTCAGGAATTTGGAACCTCATTTACATTTGTCAGCCGGTGGCTGGAAGAAAGGCAGAGTTTTATGCCTTTGTGCCAGCTATGAAACAGCAAACAGGTCAAAGGAAAAAGTCCCTATGAACTTCACTGGTGTTTTGGATTGATGCTGTCATAGCACATCTTCAGGTACAGAGTGTGAATTTCTAATGTACAGAACACAAAACCTCTAAAGATGTGGAAGTCAAAAGGCTGCATTTATTTCTAGGAAGTGTTTTAACAAAATGCCCGTGGTTTCTTATTCCAAAACTCACAAAAGAAACCAACCAGTTACATGTATTCGGGGTGGGGGGGCTAGGGGGACAAAAAAGAAAGAAAAACACAGGAATATCTTGTCAGAGACACTGCTGCCAAAACTGAGCTTTCTTCTGATAGCCAATGATTCTGTGCCAGTCGACTACTTCCATTTAAGGTAATATATGAGGTATCATACAGGTTAAGCTCATTTTTAACCTAATATTGAGGATCTGGAAAGTTTGTACACTCACTGGCTGTTCTAAGTTTTCGGCAAAAATTAAACTGTCACTTGATTTGCAATCAGATGTACAATCAAAGATCTGATACTTGCCATTCCCATTGGGAAACTGTAGGTGTTGCTGAAGTTGCATAGTTGCGTAAGAGAAGCAGGTGACCTAATCATGCTCCAGAAGTATTGGTTAATCCTTTTAACACCCTCTCAAGAAATCTGTTTTCCCGCTTCTGTGTGATACTTGAAAATGCATTTGCATTTGATGCAGTCTTCATCACTTGGGGTTTTTGGTTTGGGTGTGAGGTGGGTTTTGGCATGCTTGAAGTAATTTTCCCAGAACACCAGCCTGCATGGATTTTAGCTTGATAGTGAATCATGCCCTACAAGAAGCTCTGTAATGTAGGGAGCAGTCTGCAAGAGTTATGGATTTCATTGTAATTTGAAGGGAAAAAAAACAAGGTCTGTTAAAAGCTGATTGTATTCTGGGGACTTTGGAGTGCATGGAAGTGGGTGTCTTTATTATGCTTTAAAAGAAAGTTGGTTAACAATACAGTCTAGACAATACTGGGACTTTAGTCTTCCAGTTTATCACTCTTGTTATCCCAGGGACCAATTCTCCAAGCACAAGCTATTTCCAGTCTTTTTGTCATCAGAGTGGAAAGATCAGTGGCCTTTGACATGGCGTGAGCTGCCGAGTGAATCAAGGGGGACTGCACCACCAGGACAAAGGACAAAGATCAGAGCTGGGCTGAAAACAGCTTGGACCCTGCCAAGCATGAGAAGTTGTCCAGAGATCCCAGGGAGCTCAGTTTTTGCTTGGCACTTGGTTTTCTGGGATGCAAACACCTTTCAGAACTTCGTACTGAAATGTTCACACTTGAGGCACTCCTTGTGGCGATATCACTGTGTCAGTCATTTTAAGCATCTTCAGAATGGC
>WAAD01033111.1:4236-24988 GCA_013389945.1 Fregata magnificens | reverse complement strand
GTGGGCGCGGGCCCAGCCCGCCGGCAGCCGGGCCCCTCTCGGCAGGGGAGGCGCGTCCCTTCGTCCGCGCTCGCTCGGCGCCGCGAAGCTTAGTGCGAGGAGCTAGGTACGCGCTGCAGGGCAAGTCCGAACGGACCGCTGTGTTGACAGTGCTGGGAGCTGACGGCAGCGTGAGTTGCTCAAAACGAGCCTTGTTCCTTCCTCCGAGCATCCGCAGTGTACCGTGCCGTCTCGCGCTCTTCCTTTTCCCTGACTTGAATGCAGGTGTAGACATGTGTAAGTAGACGCTGCTTTTGAATAGGCTTAAAGAACTGGAACAACTTGTAAGACTCTTGCCTTGCCTAGCAGGTAGGTGAAACGGTATTGGACCTTCTTTCCCTGACCGCCTGTACCAGAAGCCAATGGTTAGAAGTCGTTACGTAACTCTGGAAAGCCAAGAGCAAAAGGGACTTGGGATGCAGAGCGTCCAGAGACCAATGTGATTCCTCTCCACAGGGGAGGAGCGAGGAGGAAGACTTGCCAGACAAGATCCAACACCAGTGTGACCTTCACCTTTCTAATAAGGCGATTCTGAAACTCTGAGTAGAGGACTCCTAGCCTGAGCTCTTGAGCTACTCAGTACAGGTATGTGATAGACTTCTGGGGTACTTGCGGTCTGAATAGTTGAGCTGAGTATAAAAACTGCTTGAATATCAGAAATGGATCGGTGCTATCTAGCTGCTGTTAGACAAAGCCATTAAAAAACCCCGAACCACGCTTTTGGAGAACTACCTTGAATCTGTAAATGGAAGAAGGTTTTTTTATCAGCAAACTTAACGTTGCCATCGCAGCAATTTTTCTAATATATCAATAATTAAGCTATGCCACAGGATATACACAGCATGTTACTTCTGATAACTGAATGTCAGAAGTGACCCTGTTACGTTGTTGGGACAGACCTCTCATTAAAGCTCCATGTGGATGTCACACTGGCAAATATAAATCTAGAGCGTGACAGATGCTTTGCCAGCCATGCAATTGCCTCTGAAGCAAACATGGTCTGAACACGAGAAACGTGCTTCTAGTTCTGCATAAACTGGCAGATGTGCCTGACGGGCAGTTACAGCGTAAACCTATTCCACTTGGTTTGCTACTGAGAAGGTCTGCCTACTCTTGAAACTGTGTCTCTGTGTCTGGGGAAACTTCCTAGACTGCTGTTCTCCCCTCTCTTCATCTTACTGTCTTCTGTAAAATACTAACTTCCATGTGGTTTCGTTTGGCGTTAAGCTTTAAAAGTGATTCTTGATTAAGTGTAAGGTACTACTACACCTCATGCGGAAACTAACTGTTGTTCCAGTCAGTGCTGTTACGTATCAGTTTTCGTTCTAGTATTTCTAACAGTTGCTTGAATGCTAAGTTGTTGGAAGACTGTCCATATCTAATTAGCCACAGAAAAGCCTTTTTTTAGCTGCCTTCCCTGCTCTTTTATTCCTCATCACAAGTATAATAAGGGTTGGGAGGAGAAGGTTTGCATTGAAGGCTTCTACTGAACAGCTCCCAGCTTCTAAAACAGCCTCTGGCCAAGCCTCAGTTTGTGCAAGGTAACTTGACTTTATCAGGAAGAGGTGGCATTAACTGGAGTTAATTAAAAATAACGGTGATCCCACTTTTTTCTTTTGGAAGTGGTGAAGCCTGAGCACTCCTGTATTGTAAAGGCCTAACTCTCTATGGCTGGGTAGTGTGGGTGCTGTATGCATTTGCATGCCAGTGGTAGAATTACAGCTCTGATTTCACCAGAGGGTTTTCCCCTCATCTTCGATTGGCATTAAGGATGCTTTTGTGATGAGTATGTGGCATTCCTCAAAAGTAATCTTACTGGCATATACAGGAAAAAGCATTTTTCGCACATAGTAGCATGTACTGCAAGCTGCTGTTACTTTGTCTCTTAAAAGTCTTAACGTGGAGGCTTTTTAACTAAGCAGTCATTACTAAACTGATAAAAAATTATTTTAAGCTGAAGGTCACTATGGTAGTTTTATTTTCATTTCCTTTGCCCTGCCCCATTCAACTGACTTTAGGTGAAATACTGTAGTAGAAAGTATAACTCCCACCTTCCCCTCCAAACCCAAAAAAACAAAGCCCAAAGACTTAATACTTGCACCTTGAGGACTTTGGTATATTTGGGTGAAGTAGAGTAGATTTGCTTTTGAAGCCTCTTCCTATATACCTGGCTTCTATGGTAGCAGCATTTCTTTTCAGAAACATGCCTGCAGGCATGAACGGTAACAAACTTAGCAGCAGAATGCCTATAATAATGAAAAACTTGGTTTGGAAATGAATGCCAGCCTTGCATTGAGTTTGTCCCCTAGCAGCCTTCTGCAATCTAAACTGCCTTTCTGTTTGTCCTTTACTTACAGCTTCTGAATTGGATAATAAAACTTCACAAACGAAGTTCTGAATAGAAGCTGGTATTAGGCAAAAAATAAAAGAAGCAGTTATTTATGGAAAATGGTTTATAGATGATGTTTTCACTGCTTGATTGCTGTAAGAACTGAGATAGGCTATTTGCAGTTCCCACCAGTGAATCTGACTAATCTTGCTAAGGAGTAAATATGCTTAGATGCTTGCTTTGATAGCAAGTGTGGTGGGAAGGGATATGCAGTAGAAGTGCCACCAAGTATACGTGGATGGTGTTAGCAAGGCCTTTGAAGATCAGGAATTTACGCCTTTTAATATCTTACAGTAAAAGTGATAAATGAAGTCAGTGCTGCTCCTGGTATGCTTATGTGCTTTTTTAGCTCAGGTATGCTTTAAGTGAAGAGTGAGTCTGAAAGCTAGTTGTAATCTCCTTTAGATCAATTTAAGGGGATCTACAGAATGCAGTATTTTTCCCATCAAGAAGTGGACTCTGAAGACAGCTTAATCCCAATTTCAGTCAGTTGCTGGTGGAAAGAGTAGTGAGGTTGGAGTTCTGCATCTAGAAAAGAACACAGAAACCAAAGGCCTCTCTGGTAGTTCTTACTAGTATAGTTACAACATGCAAATGTACTGTGCTAAGGATAGAATTAAGGCTGCAGGAGAGCTTTAGCTCTAGGTATACAGTGACCTAAAGCCAGAAAAATAGCAGCATGAGCTAGCAACAACACTGTAGCTTTCAGTGCCAGAACACTGCAGGCATTTGAAACAAAACTATCCAAAGCTAATACAGTAACTGTGCTACCATCCCAGTTACTATCATGTGCCATTAACTAGCTGTTTGTGCCATTGTAAATCTGTACAGATGCTTAATACCTGACTTTATATAGGGTGCTGGCTCTGGACACCTGGAGTGGGAAGGAGGAGAGGATATGCCTGCAGAAGGAATGACTTCTATGCTTTACCTTTATCTCATTGAGAAGTGGAGTTGAAGTGCTTTGAGAAAGTGACCTTGAATTTTATCTAGTTGTCCTTTTCCTAGAAGGTGAATGTCCATGCAGTAATCTTTCCAAAGATACATAGGCTTGTTTTCTCCTACAACTCTTAGCATTAACTGTGGTCTGGTGCAAAGATGTGAGGAGCTTTCCAAATAGAAGCTAAAAAGGGCTTCTTGGTGCAACCTGATTATCTTGACAGTATTTATGTGAGATCACACTAATTTCTGTGCCTAGAGAAAGGGAATTTACTGGGCGGTATATCCAGAGGAAGTTGTGCTCTTTTCTGTCCCAGAGTTCAAACTGATGCAGATACTTTGAATATTTAATCAAATCAAAAAGCATTCAGAATTTTAAAAGTAAAAATCTTTGGATTTGGCTGAGAAAGATCTTTAGGAGGAATCTGTAAGTTGCTGTGTTGCACTCGAATTTGGACTGAAAATTGTTCAATAAGGGTAAATCAGTCTTGTGCATCCTGGATGTCCTAGTTCTCCATCTCTAACACTTCCTACCTTGTCATATCAAAGCAAAATCACTTGAGANCTACTACTGTTACTACAGTAGTTAGATATAGTTACTACCACTACAGTTGTCTTAAAGAGCTCTTCTAGTTAGTTGGTGATAATAAATACAAATGACCCTTTAGACTGGAAGGATGAGTCTGATAATATTCTTCATTGTGTGTAAAGTTAGGAGCAAGACTTCTACAAGAAAAGATGATCTCCTGGTTGTTAAATCTGTCCTTTTGTAAAGGATTCATGGGAATTTATTGTAGAAGGAGCTCTCGTGAATAAGCTGCATTGACTTGCTAGAGCAGAGGATAAAGAAACAAAGCTGTCATACCCAAAGTAATTGGCTTGTTCTTCCTGGCCAGCTCTGCACCTTGAAACTCTCTACTTATGCTCCCAACAGGCATCTGATGTAGAACTTCATATATTCTAGAAGCATCAGCTGTGTGGGAGTTGCCAGTGACTAAAGTCACCCACTCATGGAGTGCATGTGGGCCTGCAAGGTTCTTGTCAGTGCCTGCTGAGAAATGACTGATGGAAACCTGGGTCTGATCTTGCTATAGTTTAACATCAGGATTTTTCCAAAAGGTGGAAGTAGGGGTTAAATTGCCTCACAACTTCAAGCAAGTAGTAGCAGTGTTATTAAGCAGTAATTGTGGTGTTAAACAGCAGTGTCCAAGAACAGTAAATAAGAATTAAGAAAGCACTGTGCAGGTCTTCACGCAAGGACAGCAATAAATGCCTACTTCCCAACTCCTCTGAACTACTCCTGTGCATGTTTTTTCAGAAAAAGCACCTTCCCAAACAGTGGACTTCCTGGTCTAGCTGTACTCCTCAGGATCCCAAAAGAAATGGGAATGACAAGAGCCCAGTGTGTAACCTGATAAGAGAAAGCTTTGTCTTAAGACAGAGGTTTGCACCCTTAAAGAGCCTTCTTTCTCCCTCAAATAGGAACTTACAGACCTGCCTGTGTTTTCCAAGTCAAACTGAGACCATTGCAGTCTGTGCCTGTTAAAAAGGGGGAGGGAGAAATATATTCTCTTACAGTCCAGATAGATGTAGGTCCTTTGTTACCTGGACCTAACATCTAGCTCTTGCTTTCAAACTTGTTTCTCAAGACTGCTTGCAAAGCCTTGCTAGCTATTATGCTGAGGTCTAAAAAGTTTGCCAAAAGGTCCTGGTGATACAGAGGATGGTGATGTGCAAAGCTTCATCCCTTATATAGCTGATGCTGTCTATTCACTTGAAGGCTGGCAGAATGGTAGCATTTGCAATGCTAGTTTCCAGTATTAAAAGCTATTTTCTAGATGGCAGTAACTGTTTAGTTCTAATGTAAAGTTATGTGCTGCACCAAACTGCTGTAGAGAAACAGTGTTAGTAGGTTGTCATTGCTGCTGGCAATTGTGCAGGCTGCAGAAGGGGGCTTAACATGGACATGCAGGCACTGCATGAGAAGCAATGTAAATCATCTTTTATGCTGATGCTGTACTGTTGTGCTAGATCAAACAGTGCTGCAGTTCAGACATGCCCTGAGGAAAATGAACTACATGAAAGTCACTCTTAGTCACCCTCAGCTGATCACCCTGTGTTGAATAAGCATTGTGGGACCAAGATGATAGTGACAAAAATCATATGCCTCTCTGGCTGCAGTGGGCACATAGCTCTGCTGAGGGTGTGTGGTATGGTTAGTTTTGTTTTTCTTACTTGGGCAAAATTGAGTCTGCAGGACTTGGTTGTTTGTACCAGGTACACTACAAGCTATTAGCTGCTGTAGCTTACAGGACTGGAAATGTAGCCAGTGTGTGCAAGTTAGTTCTGTGACACTGGGCCCTAATGACACTTATGTTAAACTTCTACTTAGTGGATGTGTCCTTGCTGAAATGGCTACGTGGCAGTGTGCATGGGTCAGCCATTCCATGAGGTGTTACGGAATAAGCTTAGTCTCTAGCTTGAGTTCTGCTGGTAAAGACTCTGCACTGTAATTGCCTTGACTCTTTCATGTTGAAATGCTGATGAGAATTCAAGTGCAGTGGATAACACAATAACCTAATGGTTCTGGCTCAAGGTTGGTTAAGACTGACTCCTCCTGAGGGGTTGGTATGAAGATGCTGCTGTTGCGGCTGAGAGACTACAACAAGGATGGGGAGAGCGAGCCTTTCCTAGAAAGGTATGTGGCCCTCAATAGACTGACGTGGCAGCCAGAAGACACTCCTGTTATTCTATTGCCAGTCAGTGGCTACATGTCAGGTGAAATGCAGGCATTGTTGTTTGCACTTGCAGCTGACCTTAGGACCACTGGGGGGGACTATCTGTTGTACCTGAAATTGTAGTATTGAGCCCTAACCTGATTCCTACAGCAGTACAGAGGTGAGATATATTCCTGGGTAGGACTGGCTCTGGTCTACTAAAGTCTTCCATGAGCTTCTGTCTTTGTTAAAGAGCTAGGTAGTAGGAAAGAAAAGGTAATGAATGACTTTGTCTTATGTCCCAGCTGAAGTGGAGGAATGTAAAGCTACCAACTTTGTAAACAATAACCTTAAAATTTAAGGCAAGGCTCACATGACCCCGCAGTGTTGTGAATTTGGAAGTAGCAAAAGACATTCCCTAGACATTTTTGTCCTGCCAAAACCCTGCAGCAGACTAAGGAAGTCTTGGAGCTTGTCCTCTCTCCCATTTTCCTGCCTGCTGCCTCTGGTCCAATTTCAGAGGCAGTCCTAACACACTACCTTGCTCTTTTAGTTTGAAAGCCACTAAGAGGAGCAGAAGCTTAAAAAACCTTGTGTCTTGTTAGTCTTCAATAGTCTTCCATAAATCTAGCTCTACCTGCTGCTTATGAAAAATGCACATAAAGCAACATCTGTTGTTTTTATCAGCTCAGTGAACAACCAATTAATGACAATGTAGTCAACCCTTCTAGACAGACCAGTGTTACGGACAGGCTTATAGTAATGCATTAGCATTGCAATTACCTTTGCAATTAGTTTACCAATCCTGGAACTGTTAGCGTGTAAGAAGGATGTTTGCAAATTACATTTAAAAAAGGTCCAGACTTCTGACTCTCAAATATGCTGTTTCTGTAGGATTCCTTTAGGAAAACTAAAGGTAGCTGAATTGCTACCTTGTCATGGATTTGAGAGCTCACCCATGATTTAGCATTTGTATTAAACAGTCTTAAATCTCTCTCTACTAAAACTATAACTTCCATACAGTCTATTATGTGTCTGTGTCTTGTCTGATCTCCTGTCTCCTAGTAAAAATTGTTACCTCTTAGCAGGCCGACCATGTGCTATCTTGACAAGCATGTCAAGGGTTGAAATACGTTTAGCTTTCATTTGCTCTAGTTTGATGTAGAAACCTGCATCTTCAAAGGCAGTTTGTTGAAGAAATAGCTTAAAATGAGTAAAAACTGTAGGAGTATGAGAAGCTCAAAGCACTGAATGCAAGAGGGTCATGTACCATTGGGAGGGATACCAACCCTAAATATAATGTTGCTGAATATGGTAAACCTGCACAACTTCATTAAGTATCTGTTTTTTCCACTGCAGGAGTTTGAAGATGCAGCAAGCCTGATAGTGAGGACAGAAGAATCTCCTTAAAGAAGTCAGACAATCTGAAATATTGACCATGTCTATTATGGATCATAGCCCCACCACTGGAGTGGTGACTGTTATTGTCATTTTAATTGCTATTGCAGCTCTTGGTGCCTTGATACTGGGCTGCTGGTGTTACCTGCGTCTACAGAGGATCAGCCAGTCTGAAGATGAGGAAAGCATTGTGGGTGAAGGAGAAACCAAAGAGCCCTTTCTTCTGGTGCAGTATTCCGCTAAAGGACCTTGTGTGGAGAGGAAAGCTAAGCTAACTCCAAACAGCACAGAAGTACATAGCTAACTTGGAGCAACACATGTATATGGACTATGCTTATGATGTGTGTACCAGCAGAAGAATCTCTATACTGTAAAGAACCTGGTCACATGCACACTACTCATCAGAAAACACCCTGATGAGGATTAAATAAGCTTTGTTTGCAACTGCATGCACTGAGAAGTTGCACTTTGCATCAACAGTGTATCCTAATTCCTCTATGACAGGAGCTGACTTACCTGGCATAATGTCCATTGCTGGCAATGGACACAGGGATATATTGGTGTGAAGAGACTACTAGCATTTTTTTGTTACTTGAATGTTTAGCTGAGCCTATTTTGATGGAGCTACTACTGTAATGTGAACTACTTTACAACTGTGAACTGTAAATAGGCTGCCAGAAGCTTTTTGTTTTGTGTTCCACAGCATATGGGAATAATATGATGCAACTGTACATAACACACAAGGGGACTCCTGAACCACAACTGTAGATGGGATTCCAGACCTTCAAAACCAAATCTGCAGTTAAAGCTTGCTTCTGCTACTAACTTGAGTGCACAGCCGTAAAGTCAGAACTCCTACTCTTAACAGTTTATTGGACTGATGCAGAATTCATTCCTTGAAAAGAAGGTATAAGCCTTCAGTAAAATGTTGAGAGAGGAAACACATGAGCTACAAGAAAGGAAGTGATTTCCTTTAGTTGCAGCTAGGTAGGTTAAGCTTTTGGCTGCTAGAACAGAGTTCTGTAACTATGTAGCTACTGCAAGGAAACTGCCATTTTGATGGATTCTGACCTGGGAACTAATGATGGATACTGAACCCTCAGGGATGGTCCAGAAGGTTTCCAGGAGTTTGAAATGGCAGTAGAGCAGGCTTTTCTCTTCTGTAGGTCTGCATGCTGAAACTGCAGAAGTGGTTACTTATTAAAACTGGCATAAGTGCAACTAGTATGAATTTTTCCTAGAACCCCTGTTTGTGTACTTAGCAGTTAGGGTGTATGTTAACAGCCTGTTGTAAAAAGGTATTTTAGTCTACAGACAAAGTCAACTATAGAATTCAGTTAACATATCTTGTAGATAACTCTCTTGATTTAACTGTACTACTACAAGGTAAGTTTCAGTCTTTCCTACAGAAACAAATGTTGATGGGGGAAGGGAGATTGCTGGTCAGTTTGTAAAAGTTTTTAGCTAGCAATGGTGAAGTCTTTCCAAATAAGGACATCCCTTACACTATAGCTTGGCTACAGGAACTGCAAAAAGATGTGTTAAAGAGGGAGTTCCAGAACTCAAAGGTTTGGGGGGAGGAGAAGGGGCAGAAAAGGGAGAAGAAACACCACTGAGCCACCAAGGACAGCTTACATATTCTAAAACCCTTAGGGTAGGCACACATGCCTTGAGGCCACTGACCTGTTCTCTATGACCTTACACATAGCTTCCTTTGCCTAATGAAATCTTCAAACACTTACTTGCCTAGGTGGAAAAAAAAGCTACTGTAAATCTGTTCCCTGAGATAAGTTACAAATAATGAAGTTCTTCAGCTCTACAGGAAGCATTAGACTTGCTTCTTATACCTGTACATATGGAATAACTAAGTAACATAGGCCTACCAAGCTTGCTTCAGAATTGTAACTGTATGTAAGACAATAATGGCCTAGACAAAAAGTGTTGTCCCTTTCTTCTACTGTAAGATATTGACTTGCATTTTAGTGCTACATTTGCTTTTTTTTTAACTGAAGGCTATAATTTGAAGCAAAATTAATGCTGTCAGTAGCAAAAAGCTCCTGCTGTTGCCTTGTGAGTACAATATGAGGTACAGTTCATAGAGGGCTGTTCCTACCCTGGCACATGCTTTTTTTTTTTTTTTTTAAGATACTAGTCTCATGAGACTTGCATGTATAGCAAGGCCCATACATTTAAACTGCTGTATTCTAGGCCTCTTACAAATCAAGGAGAAAAGGATTAATTCAGTAAGACTTTCTTTAGTTTTCAGTAGCAAACAGTTCACACATGGCTCTTGCAGGTTTCAAGACAGTCAGGTAACTGGTATACAAAATTGATACAAAGTGCTGACGTTCTAGAACAGAATAGTTGTAGCAAGATGACTTTGTCCATTCAAGTTTACTGATTACACAGATAAAGTCTCTCTATTTTAATTCAGCAAACAGAATGCAGTGTAAAGGGCAAACTTCAGAAATTATGGAAAAGTATAAATCAAAGGTCTAATTTCTCTTCTAGCAGATGTAAGAGAAAGCCAGTGAAAAATAACTGGTCTTTAGTCAGAGGTGCTTCACACTGCTGCCCCTAAAAATCAGGGTCTTTAATTTAAATGGATAGGTGTTTGCAAGTTAGTGCAATAGTAAAGTGCAGAAAGTGTTTTCCATTCTCCTCTTCTCTTTAGATGTGGGTATCTAATAAGTTGTTCAAGTATACAAAAATATTCCATTTGATTTTTCTTTTTCTAGATCATGTGGGGGAAGAAGTCTTTATTTATAATGAATTTCAATAAAATCTGCATAAATACCTACCCAATACTGCATCATTTGACTTCATGTAAGCAATCATTCTGTCCTGTTTCCACTACTGTGCTCTGTCTCTCTGGCATCACTATTATCAGTCCTTTTTTCCTCTAATGTGGCAGTAGCTGTTGAAACTGATATATCATTATCTTCAGAAAGCGTTTGCTCTGACTGAAGGGATTCTTTTGTTTCATCTTTGCTCTGCAGCTTTCCTTCCCTTGATGCTACCAGGATTCTCAGTAAAGTATTCTCTTTAAGGAGGTTTTCTGATGCATCAGCTAATTCTTGAAGCTTTTCAGCCATTTCTAATAATTCTTGATTCTTTTGGTCATATGTGGCCTGTAACTGCTCACTGTGGAGCTGCAGAGTCTTGTGCTGCTTTTCCAGTGTGTGTTTTTGCTGCTGCAGTCTATGTTCCTCTCTCCTAGCTTCAGAAAGCTGTGCTTCCAGCTGGTCGTGGGCCTGATGAAGGGCACTGATTTCTGATCTTAACTTCTGAATTTCTCTCTCTAAGTGGGAGATGTGTCCTTGCTGTAGAACTGTCTCTTTATGTAGGCATTCTTTGGTACAGGGCTCTGAAGACAGACTTGAGTGATGTAAAATAAATTTAAGGAGATTAGGAAGGTTAACTGAAAAGTCTTCAGGGAACTTCACACTTTGTTCCTTCCTAGAAAGACATAACAAGTTAATATTAACGCATTCAGATAGGTAAGCAATGATAATTTTATGTACACATCTGCTGTTCAACTCCAACTTGCTATTTTGGTTTTTATCAAGAATGGTTGATATAGCAGCTAAGAGAAACCTGAACTCATGTAATAAAGATAGAGCACACAGTATTTTGTTTTGATGAACCCTTTTACCTGTATTCCAGTCTGGGTGCTGTAAGCATCTCTGCACTGGATTGGTATTTGAGAGCAAAATTTTCTGTCAAATTGCAGGAAACAAGTTTTACTCTTTTAAGTATCCCAATTATGGGTTATGAGCTTGAAGTAAATATGGTAGCACCACTGTTGGGCAGGTGTGATCACAGCATACTGATATTAACATTTGTTAATAAGTTGAAGGAGAACATTTGTCTACCTGGACTTTAGTAAGGCCTTTGACACGGTCTCCCACGGCATTCTCCTGGAGAAGCTGGCAGCTCACGGCTTGGATGGGCGTACACTTTGCTGGGTAAGAAACTGGCTGGATGGCCGAGCCCAGAGAGTGGTGGTGAATGGAGTGAAATCTAGTTGGCGGCTGGTCACGAGCGGTGTTCCCCAGGGCTCGGTTCTGGGGCCGGTTTTGTTCAATGTTTTCATCAATGATCTGGATGAGGGGATTGAGTGCACCCTCAGCAAGTTTGCAGATGACACCAAGCTGGGTGGGAGTGTCGATCTGCTCAAGGGAAGGAAGGCTCTGCAGAGGGATCTGGATAGGCTGGATCGATGGGCCGAGGCCAACTGTATGAGGTTTAACAAGGCCAAGTNTGAGGTGCTGGAGCGTGTCCAGAGAAGGGCAACGAGGCTGGTGAAGGGACTAGAAAACAAGTCTTATGAGGAGGGGCTGAGGGAACTGGGGTTGTTTAGTCTGGAGAAGAGGAGGCTGAGGGGAGACCTTCTCGCTCTCTACAACTACCTGAAAGGAGGTTGTAGGGAAGCAGGTGCTGGACTCTTCTCCCAAGAAACTAGCGATAGGACGAGAGGAAATGGCTTCAAGTTGCGTCAGGGGAGGTTTAGATTGGACATTAGGAAGAATTTCTTTACTGAAAGAGTGGTTAGGCATTGGAACAGGCTGCCCAGAGAGGTGGTGGAGTCGTCTACCCTGGAGGCGTTCAAAAAAGGTGTAGACATGGCACTCCAGGGCCTGGTTTAGGAGTCATGGTGGTGTTAGTTGATGGTTGGACTTGATGATCTTAGAGGTCTTTTCCAACCTTAATGGTTCTATGATTCTATGATTTAAGTGTTCCTAATTCTACATCCATTGTTAGAAGTTAAATCCAGATGTATAAAGCTATCTGATGGGAAATGACTATTTTGAGCCTATATATGTTATCCTGGAAGAAGTAGCTTAACGTGTTCCAACATCAGAAGGGTATTGCAAGAAGCAGAAAAGTACAGTTTGCTTTTAAACAGTAAGCAGTCACTTTAGTCAGAAGCAAGGCCCTTTTGCTGTCAAAAAAAATGTATCTTTTTACCAGTTCCTCTTACTTCTTTGTCTTTACATCACTGAGGTGATCAACGAAGCAAACCAAACAAGTGTTTTGGTTTAGTTTTTTTTTTTCCTGAAGCTCATTATATGGCTGTGAATACTAAGCCCAGCATATGAAGAGGCAGGCCCATTGCTTTCTGCTACAGCATAAACTGTTACTCTTAACCTGACAAAAAGAGTCCAAGCTGCTTAAAGACCAACAGGTACCAAATTTCTTCCTCCAGACTACTAACCACCAAAAGACACGCACAACCCCCAGCTATGTCAAATGTTAAAATTATTGTCCTTTTTGGACCATGTGTATACTTCTACCACAGAACATAGGAGGCTGAACTGTCCTCTGAGGACTAAACAAAGAACTAACTAACTCAAACTTCTCTTTCTGAACCAGTTACGTCTTCAACTTTTCACTCAGCATGTTCCAGTATGAGTTTGCTACCTCCTGACTATTGCAGTAGAGCTACTTATACTTCAGTGTGTTTAACTGGGAAGCTAGCTAATAGTTTATCACTTTGTATCATATTCAGCCTTCGCCAGTCAGGAGCATATTCTGTCTTTCATTAGGGAGCCATCAAAACAGAGAAGAAAAGCTTAATTTACATCTCTTTCTTTGGTTGCCAAATTCATAACCAGATTAATGGTATGTAGCATATATTCAGACATGGGTTAATTACACAAGTCAGAAAAAGGACATAGGATAAACCCAAACAGAAGTTATGCGAAAGCAAGAAAGCCAGATTCAAGTATAATGCCTAATGCCTCAAAGTTTACCACTGCTGCTCCTGTACAACACACACCATGGACAACTCCTATGTCCCCATGTGTGACATTATGTTTCTGAATTGCTTACACCGTGCATCTGGAACAGGGGAGTTGTTCAGTTACCAGTTACAGTTGCCTCAGAAGTGCTTTCTGTGAAATCCAACTCATTAGCATATGGGATATAAACATATGCTAATTCCATTTACTGAGAACTACTTATTGTATTTCAGGTAGAAGACAGATACCATATTTTATCAATAATTCAAGAATTTCAGCCAGATGAGGCTCCCGTTCATCAAAATTAAGCTATTTCTGGAAGCATAAGCAACATGATTTTTCTTCCCCTGCAGACTTCTGGTGACCAACCAAGTTACTCTTGTAATCACCATCAGCAGTTTCTCAGCTGACAATCAGCTCACATCCAAGTTTAATGAATCATGACATGATTTAGGCAAAAAATAGTCTACAATAAGACAAAACTGACTCATTATACAGTGGTAGTATTTTACTATGTCATCATCCATTCTTGTTGATCAAAACCACAGTATATATCAGAAAAGCTAGAAGTCTGTTTAAAACAAAAAGCAAAACAAAATATTAACAGCATGTGGTGGAAAGAAATTGCGAACAGAGTTAATATGCAAAAATTGTCTCATAAGGCAAATGCATAAGAAGCTGCACAGAAAGCCTTAATATGAGGCACCTTTACATCCAAAATTAATATATGACTATTCTAGTAGTGCTACTGCTACTACAAATACTATCAAAACCTAATTTTCTTGATTACTTAGATGCAGCAAAATATAAAGCACACTGGAGAGGAAAAGCAAGAGAGAAAACAATGACTAGAGGTCAGGTACCTTTATGAAACCAACTGGAACATTACAAAAACAATCTTACTAAAACTATTAAGTCCGTCACTCCAGACAGTCTAGAGCTGCTTTATAAAACAGCCCAAGGCAAAACGAGTATCTATGAAAAGAAACAGGGAACACTGGACTTTGTAGTAACACAGGGAAGATGGTAAGTATTAGAGGAAGCTTCACTTACCATAAATTATTTTACTGCTCTAAAACCTGCTTGAGCTATGCTTTAAAATAATTCAAGAAAAACCTTTTCATCATGTTATACATGACACTTGCTCTGTCCCCTAGAAGGCATGGTTCTGCAAACTAGATCCTTGTTCAAAAGTGGGAGGGAAAGTCACTTGACTTAAGTTTCCAAATAGTGTGTTGGGGCTCATTACCTAGAACAGTGGTCTTAAAACTGTAGCCACAACAATATTTGGCAATCAGTTTCTAACTTTTTCCAGCCCTAAAATTAATCACATTAGTATTCCAATGGTTGTTAATATGGTTCAATCTAGATGATCTTCACCTTATGCCACTTGACCTAACAGAGTAGAAGACAACAGCATACTACTACTTCTACTTGTCTCAATCGTCAACACCTCATGAAACACGTGGCTCATTCTCAACTAAAACTGAGACTACTCATCTTTAAATCAGCAGGTCCTCTTCTTGTAGCCACTCAAGCCAGCCAGAATTAATGGACTATGCAAATGAGAGAGAAAGAGTCTGAATGCTGGAAAATGTGCAAAACTGAGACCCAGTGGAATCTGCAGAACTTGACAGGGAACTGGATTAGGGTATTGGCACTGAAGACTGCAGCTTTTGCTAAGCAGCAGATGAAGGTAACGCTGCCTTTATGTAGACAGGTACACACCTTGGAACTACTCCAGCTGAGTTCCTGCTCAATTAACCCAGGGAACAGAGAAGGACTGGAACTGAGCTGGAGGAATGTGGCAGAGGGAACCTGATCTGAGGCTGATTTGCAAGGCTTACTGCACAAAGTAGGGGAGATGATGAGATGGAAGTTGGGGTGACTCAGAACTGATATAAACGAAACTATTTCTGTACTGAATTAAAACACGAATTTAGAATTGCAAAACTTAAGGCACACGTTTAAAGATTTTGTGGTAGGTAACACTGCACAGTACCAACAGTCTGAATTACCATTTGCGGATGATGGATTTCTTGAGGGAGAAGGGTGGAAATCAACATTTTTATTTTACATTGCAAAGAGGCAGGTATTTATTATAGTGCTTGTTTTCATTTCTTTCTATAAAAACTGTAATTGTGTAAGATTGAGTATTAATCTTTTAAAAAAAGAAAAACAAAAGCCAAGGTCAATCAAGTCTAATACATAGGGCACACATGTAACACTAAAAACATCTCTGAAACAGTAACATTGAGCACTTTTGAAAGCTTGTGGCTCGCTCGCATCTAATGTTTCTTTCTTGTTCCTCAGCCTACCAGAGAGGCTGGATGCACCTGCACTGTGCATACTGGTACAAAGCAGAAATGACACACAGGTTTGCACTAGATTTCAGACTTTCTCCCTGCTGCAGAGGAAGAGCAGGATTCAGGACCCTTGTATGCCATTCCAGGTCCCATCCCAGTCCTAAATGTACTCTCCTGCCCTTTTACATCCCTAACTTCAGAGTTCCTTTTTTTCCTGACCTACCCTTTGTGCCTTTCTCTACTTCATCCTCCTTTGTCTTGCCTTTTTTTTTCCCCCCACCCATTCATGAATCAATTCCCTTCCTCCAACTCAGCTTTCCTTCATCATCCCAGATATTATTCTCAATCCTAGTTGTCTCCTTGAAACTACACTTCCCTGTCCTACACTCTTATTTCTTGGCTCTTTCTCTGAGGTCTTGCTTGCTGTATGTAGTTTCACTTCAACAGCATGTACACTTTGTTTTACTGCTAATCTCCTTTGGATATTTTCCTCTGTAGGTGTTAAACTGCTACCGAAGCTTCATTTGTTTTCTGTTTTAAAGAAACAACGCAAGGCTTCTAGAATGCCAACAAATCTACTGCTACTTTTCTGCTGTGAAAAGTCCAGCACTTGTTACTGAGTTAGAATGAAAACCAAAACATTTTGGCAATATACACAAATTCCCATGATGTAATTCTATAGTATGTGCAAAAGCAATGCTATGTTTTTTTTTTTTTTTAAATTACTTCTAAAAAATTTAGTCAATAGCATTAAGGACACTAATGACAATTAAAGTATCTGCGCTATTTCAACAAAAAATTTTTTAGAACTTTGAAAAAATGTATTTATGCCCAAGTGAAATAGTGAAGTAATAAGTGTTGTTTTAAGAAAGAAAAAAGGTATTTCAATAACCACAGTGTTAGTTTATACACAAAGTTCTTACATGAAATCTTTACTTTCAAGCATGGCTTTCACTTGAAGACTGTATCACACCATTTGAAATATTCATAGTTTAAAAAAAAAAAAAACCCAAACCACAAACTTTTGTTTAAGAAACACTGCACTAGAACAGCTCAATAAAACCCCCAAAGAATGTGCAATAGGTTTTCCAGCTTTTCTAGCCATGCAACATGACAATCTTCTAATAACTTTTATACAATTTCCAAACAATTTTGAGAATGTTTTCATTTTAAGTACATTTTGTTACTGTGTCATACTTCTGCTTCTTCAACTACCTTTTTTCACTCCATCCCATATTTTCTTTCTACTTGACTGTAACATTCATAACAGTTGTTTGGGGGTTTTTTGCTTCATATTCTTTTATGGCAACACAAAAGCAGGAAAAAGAAAATAATTCTATATTCTGATTTTATCAGAAATGAAAACACCTTATTTAATGTACATTTTATACATTGACATTTCTTTTAATATGAAACGTCTTTGAATACAAAAGGGAACATAGCTGACATATAAATGAAATATAAAACAAAGGAAAATTTAACCCTTATTTTTACTAAATCAGGACAAGATACGAGCTATCTCTATATATAATGCCATTCCTATACCATGTAAAAATCAGAGGGTTTGCTTTAGGTATTAGCATCTCCTTTAGAGAGCTTATAAAGGCCAGAAGTATTTCAAGTCATTCTCTCTGCCGCTGTTAGACTAGTTCTTAGATGATGGAACACTTCCATGGTTTATGCAGTTTGCCAAAGAATCCAATATCCAAAATACAGGTACAGCTAGACACACATACATTGCCCCCAAAAGCCAAACATCAGAACAATGAGAGAAATGCAACCTGAACGAACTTCAGTTTGAGCAACGAACACTCCAAAGTCCCTCTGATAGGTTACATTCAATTCATTCCATCCCAGAGGAGATGAGGGAGAAATAAAAATTCACAGGACCACTGTAATATTTCCAAAGGATGCATAAGCAAGCCAAATTTTTTACATTAAAAACACATAACAATCTCTCTCCTCTCCCTCTGTAATGTCAGGATCGTTAGTTTTTGTTCTCTTAAACAAGACCAAGCTTGGGCTGGATTACTTACTCTCCATCTGTGCTTATTTTTTATTTTTCTTCATTAAAAACACAGCAAGCAAATCCTTGCATTTTACTGCAAGAATCCATTATAATATTCTTTCAGATCTCTCTTAGTTTATCCAATTAGAAGCAATTAGGTACAAGTTGCACTAGATCTACGTTGCACCGCTATCTACATCATTTTCTCCCCCTCCTCCCCCTCCTGTAGTCATTAATTAATTTATTTGGACCATGCCAAAATAATGATTTTAAATACAACCAAATTATAAGGAAAATTAACTGAAGAATAAGGTTAGTAATGCTGCTGCTCATAAATAAAGACTTACAAACAATTAAATAATGACCTTTGGAGAGAACATTCACTATCTGCATGCCATCAGCTATCCGTGTCTGCTGGGGGTTTTTTTGTTGTTTTGTTGTTGTTGGGTTTTTTTAAATTAGAATGTGCATAAAGTAAGAATGCATATATGGAAATGAATTACTATTTGTCTTTTTTCTCTACTAAGATATGTAACCAGATAATTATTGTAACTTAGTAAAAGGAAAGCTAAAAACCCACAGGGAAAAGAATTACATTACCTCTGATGAGGAAAAAATAAAATGGTTGGGAGACGGTCTGTCATAAATTCCCATGGAAGGTCATTTCGAGTGATATCAATTCTGTTAAGAAAAGACACACTGATGAAGAAACAAGCAGATGAACAATCTGTATTTTCTTGTAAAACGCCACTTTAGAGATTGGGAAGAAGGAAATGCAAGTATCTGTGAAAGTAAGTCTAAATGTGTTATGTCAAAAATACGTTGTGCATATACGTCAGCAGAATTAATTACCAATATTCAAGATGATGAATCTCAGTTTAGCAAGTATCTGTGGGTTTGGGGTTTTTTTGCTAGAAAAATATGTACATATTCCAACTGCCCTCACTCAGCAATTAAATCACATCGTCACTCATTATGTACACACCTTCATTATGTACACACCTTGCTTCTCTGAAACAAACATGCCTAACAGTTTCAACACGAGACTGAAGTTTTTTCTATTCATTATCTTGTCCGTCAAGTACAACTCTATGAATATTTTCCCCTCAAGTAGTTTTAGGAGTAAATTACTTTGCTTCTTCCAAGGACAAGCACATTCTTAAAGGCACTATTTTTTCTAAAGCTCTATGTAGAAAGGAACACAAGCTTTTGTGAATGAAACACTTGTTCAATTGCTTGTTATGCTTTTCTCTGCATTTTTAGGTTTTCTTTGATTACAAATAAAATTCTTATTAATTACAAATAAAATTCTTATTAATTACAACAATTTTATGACAGAAAAACACATAGACAATCACATCAGTAATACTGCAATAAAAATAATGGAGCAAATGAGAGAACTTCAAAGTCAGGAAAGAGAATGGGTATAGATTTGAGAGTAGCATTACACCTGTGGGAATAAAGCCACAATTATAAACAGGTGATAACTTCAGATTTTTAATTGAATTTTTTTCCTGTACATCTCATGCTGCCTCCTGGAGTAAGTTCAGTCAGAATGAAACAAGGATGCTATCAGAGCAGATGTTGTAAGTATTGATGTATTATCAAATACATGAACAAGAATGTTTCGGTTGCACTGAAACATTAAAAACCCTGGAAATGTCAAACAAAAACATGACTTTTTTATATATATATAAAAATATATTTTAATATATATAAAAATATATATACACATGCATATATATAAAATATATGTATGTCTATAAACTGGTTTTGGTGGGACAGAGTTAATTTTCTTCACAGTAGCTTGTATGGTGCTATGTTTTAGGTTTGTGATGAATAGTGTTCATAACACAGGAATGCTTTGGTTATTGCTGAACAGTGCTTCCACAGCATCAAGGCCTTCTCTGTTTCTCTCTTTGCCCCCACAGTAGGTAGATGGTGGGGGGGTGGGACACAACCAGGCAGATGACCTGAACTAACCAAAGAGCTATTCCATACCATATAACATCACGCTCAGCAAGAAAAGGGAAAACAGGGGGCTTTACGGGGATTAGCCATCTTTTACCTGGGAGCCATCTGGGCATCGGTCTACCCACAGGAGGTGGTGAGTGATTGCCTTTGCACGACTTATTTGCTTTCTTCTCTCTCCTTCCACTTACCCTTCAATTATTAAACAATTTTGTTTTGTTTTATCTTTACCTCCAGGTTTTCTTGGTTTATTCTTCCTTTCCTCTTCCCCCGTCCCACTGGGGATGGAGGGGGGAAGTGAGCAAGCACCTGTGCGGTGCTTAGCTGCCCGCCAGGGTTAACCCACAACAATATGTATTTTGCCTATCTCAAACAATTTCTTGAATACAGTACTACAGGTTATAATTACTTTCTACAAATTATCAGAGAGAGGGGTAAAAATTATTTTATGCTGCTGTTTTATTGATTCACTTCCTGAAATTAGGAAGCTTCGAGGTTAACTGCACTGTTTAAAAACTCATTTTAATTGAACTGTGTAACTACTGCAGTGAGATTGAAAACCACCAAATTTATAGAGAGGAAAACAAAATAATGCATTCAAAGATAAATGAAGCAGATTACATTCATAGACTGTTGCAAGATTGTAGAGAGAAGAAAAAGTAATTATTTTCTAGGCTGACAACCTCAGTGAACTTACATTACTCTAGAGAGATGAAATTAGAATCTTTTTTACCTTGCCACAGTGAAATTATCTGGAGGCAAAAGCCGAGCAAGTTGAATAAAGACGTGATTAAGAGAAGCACAGAATCCACACCACTGTGCATAATAGAGCAGCAAGACATTCTGGAAAATGAAATGGAGAAGAGTTTGATTATCTATTGTAGTTAACCTGCAGTAAAGGAGGACTAGTCTTCACAACATCTAAAACTTGGAATCCTTAAAATGTGAAAGGAAACTATATCCTAATGTTAATAAACCTTATTATAAGCTATTTACTGATGCCCTCTGTCTACTGAGTTAACACACAAACTCTTAGGGAATTCTCTTTCCATAAAGAAAAAAGACAAAATGAAGAGGATTATTTAGATTATTTAGTTTAGGATCATTCCCTTTAAGTGAAAATGCACCAAACTACTACACTTCCAAAGATTCTTTTGCAATCTTAAATTCCTATGTATCTAACAGTGACTTGTATACTTCATACGGGGGGGGGGGAAGGGGGGGGGAAGATGTCTAGACTT
>WAAD01033110.1:73970-85059 GCA_013389945.1 Fregata magnificens | reverse complement strand
GATGCCCTAAGTATAAAAACTCCATCTTTGTAGCTGTAAGCATGAAATATCACAAACAAATTTGCTACCATATAATTAAAAGAATTAGCTAGGTACAAACAAGAGTTTTTGCTCCCAGATTTGATGAGAAGTTTTATGCCTCTGAAAGCTTGGGACACTAAGCTGCTCACAATGCATCAAACCAGGACTACAATAATGCACTTCTGTTTTAGGGGGTTTCCAGTCCTGAAATCAGGCTCGCTCCTTTTGGAGTCTTTTATCAGCTCATAAAAGCAAGAGGAATTTAAAGCTGCATTTTCAAAATCTTTTACCCTGTTCAGAAAGCTAAATGTGCTTTCTTATTTGTGACTTTGTGCTATGCTGCTTGCCATACACAGACATTTGGCAAACTCCGGATGCAAACCTCAGTGGTATAGAATTTTTTCTGCTCACATGTGAGGAGTCAGGCCCTGATCCTCTTGCTCAAATACACTAGCTCCTAACATATCAACTAAAGAAGAACCTGTTTAGACACTGACAGCCCGCAGAATGTGAAATGTTAATGAAATATTCCCATTCAACAACAGATCGCATACATTTTACCTAAATAATTCCATGTTATGTAGCTTCTCAGCACATAGTTTTTTCCTTTGAGCGATTCTAAGAGCTACTTGACTGTGATTTCTAGCACCTTTTATTTCCGATGCATGCATCCCAGCACTTCCTGCCAGCCCAGAGAAGTGCTTAAATGACCTTCTAATTATGCTGACACATCCACAGTTTCAATAGAAACTTCTATCTTTGATTTCCTCTGCTGTTGCATGCCTTACACTAGACATGTTTGAGCTCAACTGTCAAGACTGCGACATGCATTCAAGACTGCCATTAATTTCCGTGAGAATAAAGGGTAGAGTTAATAAAGGAGTTGCTTATGGAAATTAACAAAATGGGTTTTTTTCAATATTTAGGGGATTTTCATTTTGTGTAAAAAGTGCATGATAAAAATTTGTCTTGGCAGGCATGGCGAGAACCCCACATAACCTGAGCCTGAAGGTGTATTTATCTCTACCTTTTTCTTTGAGTCACCATGCTGAAAACAGCAAGAGGATTTTCAGATCTAAACATCAGTGTTATCAGAATATATAACTAGTACAAAGTCACTTTTTTAACAGAACAGAAAACTCTCTAGATAAGACAAAATCAAAATTTAGGACTGAATAAATAAAACTCCCTTGGCTAACCGAGCAGTTCTTTGTGAGGCAGATTCTTCCCTTTGGACTTGTTCTCAGACCAGCAGATATTAGTATCTTCCTGAGTTTCCATAAACTCTACTCAATTCCCTAGAAAATTGGTGCCTTTTGACCACCCCTGAGGTTAGACTACCTGCTGGTCCCTGCCTTCCTCAGCTGTTTCCCAGCTTTTTCCTCCTACATGAAGTTCCTTCCCTCTCTTCCATGGCCCTATAGATGACTTCCAGCCATAGACATGTCACGCTTCTCATCAAGGTTGCAAATTCCTCTCCTTTCCTCTGATACCAAGTGCAGTAGCTAGGATAAGGTGAGCAAAGTCATGTTCCTCCCTCCTGCCATAGTCTGTCAACACAGCAGGTCATACAGCAAACGGGTGAACTCAGAAATAAAACAGATACCATTTCACAAGAAACAAACCCCAGGTTTTGTGTAATACTGCTTATCACAACCCCCACATTGCCGTTTGTCAGGACAATTGTTGAGCACATGATTTACTTAGAGAAAACTTCCCACTAGTGCTAGCTAAAAGCACTCAGTTCCCTGTCATTGTGGTACAAAGGTGGGAACAGCTGAGGCCCCAAACATATTGTGACACATTTTGGAAAATGTTGGCTAAATAACCCCATATAGAAATCACCTGTAGCATTTAAGAGGGCAGTGCCTTCAGCACTTTCAATTATAATATTCAGGAAATGAAATGGGAGTTGAATGTAGTGTTTAATATATCACAAAAAATAATCATCCAACAAAGGTTCCACATTTAATTAATGCTATGCAGGGGGAGGTTTAGGCCCTTTTTTCAACATAAAAGTGAACCCAATTGTATTTGTTCAAAAGGCAGGATGGAGAATTAGTTTGCTTTATGAGAAATATGGGCTATCTCCAAAGGATGAAGTGTGCAGAGCTGGATATTTTATCTGTTTGTGGTGAGAAAGGACCCTGAGAAGGGCAGTGAAAAAGCCCTCAGACTTACTGGGAACCCCCGTAAACAAGTCAATACATGGCTATAGTCGCGTGTCTGAAATGTCACCCACTACCCAAGGGTCGACACACCTGAACGAGACCTGTCCATCAGTACAGTAACTAGCCTTTTTTCTGGTGCTGTTTTCTTCCAGATGAGCAGAACAATGTTTGTTCTAGTCAACATTCAGCTACATGGGGGGCCATCTTCTATTGACATAAGAGCAGTCGTCTGCAAAGTAGGGGAGTGGAGTTCTCTGGTTTCTATTTCTATTTCTCACAAATGCTTCTTAGTCATCAGTTTAAAAGTACATTCTGTCCTGTTTTCAGAATTATCCTTGTCTTTTACCAAATGCGCGTTCAGTGTGGATAGAAACCGTTAGCCAGACACCTGTATGATCAGGAGTCTCTAGCATCTTCTTCCCTCTTGCAATTGCACATCCCGAACCCTATAAATCTCTGTACAATTACAGAGCTTTAAGAGAACAGGAAGAACACATTCCTGCCATTGCTTATAACCTAAAAAGTGTCCTTTTCTCAGCTTGTGTGGATTTGAGTCTCTTATGCTGAGGCAGGTCTTGGAGACAAGTCTTTGGCTTCCTGAGTCAATGTGCTACTCACCTGTCCATAAAAAGTGAACCCCATACCACTGCCTTTGGCTGACATAACATTTTGAGAAGGGGACATCAACTCCTGTCAGTGTTTGGAAATGTGGGGTGTGGGATCCACACTGGATCTACTGGATCTAACTGGACCTTAGTAGTGCTCTGATGGGAGCCGGATCCAGGTTGTGGCAACTCCAGCTCCATGCAGACCAGCCGTATCTGTGCTTAGGAGATTCACACAATTTGGTATCCAGACACCTGCACCCTAAGCTTAGGGTAGTTGTGTTTCATCACAGCCAGATGAGATTAGACAAATACACAAAGGTATCCCCGCTGATATCACCTTTGTAAGGACAGAATATTTCACTGGTATTTTCTAGCAGTTTTATTCATCCTTCTGGGCCTGTGCCCCAAAAACACTCCTCATGCCATAGAAGGATAATTTCATTCTGCCATCAATAAGATGTGCTTGTTTGTTTTTTTTTTTTCTTCCAAGAGTACCAAAGCCTACTAATCAGGAAGCTTTGTTCATCTATTCCTCAAGCGGTGAGCAGAGGTCAGATTTGAAGTAGAATCTGTTGAGTACGAGATATCTGTCGTTGAAAGATAGCCTTAACATCACCCAGACAACCAGGATCTTGATTTGACTAAAGATAAAAAGACAACATTTTAACTCCCCTCCAAATCTTCTTTAAGGCTCTTACTCAGCAAAGCACTGAAGCACGCCAGAAAACTTAGACTTGCGCTTGATCCCATTGACTTCACTGGGATCATTCAGGTGCTTAACACTACGCACATGGTTGAGTACTTTGCTGGATAGACACTTAATTCCTCTTCAGCATTTCAAGAGCTCAGAAAATTATGTTCTGAACTGGTGGGGAATAGACTGTAGAAATATCTTCTTTTCCATGATAGCAAAGCTTCATAAGTAAATCATGGTGTCCCTGAATAATTTCTCCAGGTTAGTTTCATGGGTTATGAATGGTCCTGTATAATTAGCTGACTTCTGGGTTTTGTGCTGAGGAAAAAAGATTAAAAGATTAAATTTTGTTTCCCTCAACTGCAAGTGATTTTTTTTTATTTTTCTCCCTCCTCCCTAAAAGCCTTGAAACTTGTTTACTTTAGGTAACCTAAGCTGCTCTGTTAATCCTGAAGTAAGTGATTTGGCTTCCAGTTTGGATATTTAACCATTTTAAAGGCTCAACTAAATTCAATTTTGCATGAAAAAGCCTCTCAAAAAGCCAAAATGTTTTCTATTAAAAAAAATCTCAGCAACAAACATTTTAAAAAATGTATTTAATTTTCTTCACTGGAAACTAGTTATCTATTATATTATTTATGTGTTACTATGTACTCTATTTCAAGGAAAAAATCCTTCTTTGCCTTATTTTCGTGTGCAGTCTTCATTCTAAGAACTAATAATTTCTTTAATGTTATTTAAATTTCGTATAAACAAATAGTTTTCCCCATACATGTAGATATTTACAAAAACTGGAGGCTGTCTTTTTATGGTTTTCCTTTTATCACTGTTTGGATAGCTCTGTAGAATTTCATCTCTCACTTCAGTCTCTGCAATAGAATTAAAACCTTTTTTTGTATAATTATTATGAGATTCTTACCTGTCATTCATAGACATTCAGATTAGAATAGTTTTTTGAATTTGCAATGGTATTTTTCAAACTATAGAATTACTCAGTCTGCAAAACGCCATTAGTAATACAAATACAGGACATGTTTTACCAGTTTTTGCCCACTCAAGTGACCTCATTGAAGTTAGAAGGGACTGCTCATACAAATAAAATTTCACAGTACCTGCGTTTTATGTGTAAGGCTTATAAAACAGTATATTAATGCAAAGAACCGGGGAGGTTATTTGCGAAGGAAGGGGAGGACTGGTAATAAGGCTGATCTATTAGAGTTTTTAGGCAATGCCTAACCATGCAATAGTGAGCATGGCTTTAATAGTATTCCTCTAGTGGCAATGAATTAGATCACTTCAATGTAAATTAATAGATACAGAATTTCTCACACAATTACCTTGACAGGAGAAGGGCTTAAATAAGGTCTAAAAAGTAAAGAATCTTTTAATGTTTTGTCCATATTTGTCAGAGTTTTTAAAACCACTGGCTTTCATTTTAAATTGAACAAATATTAGTACATGCCTTAGGAAGTCTAGTTTGTCCTGTGTTTAAGTACATTTTTTTCCTTGATATTTAAAATGCAGTTTTCTATAAGAGGTATGAAAAAAAAAAGCTTTTGAAAATTTCTGAAAATTTTGGTTGACTCTGTTTTTCTAGTTCTGTCATACTCCACTGAAAATAAAGTTGATAAAAAATAGACTCATAGAACCATAGCATGGTTTGGGTTGGAGAGTACCTCTAAAGATCACCTAGTCCAACCCCCCTGCCATGGGCAGGGACATCTTCAACTAGATCAGGTTGCTCAAAGCCCCGTCCAACCTGACCTTGAACACTTCCAGTCATGAGGCATCCTCAAGTTCTCTGGGCAACCTGCTCCAGTGTCTCATCACCCTCATAGTAAAAAATTTCTCCCTTATGTCCAACCTAAATCTACCCTTTTTCAGTTTAAAACTGTTGCCCCTTGTCCTGTCTTTCTTATAAGCCCCCTTTACGTATTGGAAGGTGACAATAAGGTCTCCCCAGAGCCTTCTCTTCTCCAGAACCGCCCCAACTCTCTCAGCCTTTCCTCATAGGAGAGGTGTTTCAGCCCTCTGATCATTTTTGTGGCCCTTCTCTGGAACTGCTCTAACATGTCCATGTCTTTCTTGTACTGGGGATCCCAGAACTGGATGCAGTACTCCAGGTGGAGTCTCAAGAGAGCAGAGTAGACCCGGAGAATCACCTCCCTTGAACTGCTGGCCACGCCTCTTTTTCTGAAGCCCAGGATACGGTTAGCTTCTGGGCTGCGAGCACACATTGCCAGCTCATGTCGAATTTTTCATTCACTGGTACACCCAAGTCCTTCTCTGCAGGCCTACTCTCAATCCCTTCATCCCCCAGTCTGTATTGATATTGGGGATTGCCCTGACCAAGGTGCAGGACCTTGCACTTGGCCTTGTTGAACTTCATGAGGTTCACATGGGCCCACGCCTCAAGTCTGTCAAGGTCCCTCTGGCTGGCATCCCTTCCCTCAAGCATATCAACTGCACCACTCAGCTTGGTGTCATCTGCAAACTTGCTGAGGGTGCACTCAATCCCACTATCTCTGTCATTGATGAAGACGTTGAACGTATGCATTGTTCTCCCCCAGATCATTCTCCATAGTCAAATAGTTACAGGAATCTTTACTGTATCGTATAAACCTTCTGTCTATATCTTGCTCTATCGCAGGTGCATGCGTGCCTACACACGTGCACACAGATACAATACGCAAGGGAATACGTAGAGATATGAACAGAAACTCACTCTATTTGTCAGATGTTTTTTAGATTTTGTATCCAGTCCTGTAGATGCATTGCATACTTCAACTGCATGTAATGTCTTACAGACCTTTTACAGTTTCATGAAAGAGTCAAGAGGCACGTGGGTACAGGCAGTTACCAGCAGAGTCACTAGCAGCTGTGCTGTGCAATAGGTTCACAAATGATGCAGAAGTGAGAAGGTTTACTGGGAGAAATGTTGATATGAAATTTTAATAAATGCAAAATAATGTACATGGGAACAATTATATTCAGGATTCATAAATCAAGGTAGGTTCCTACTTGGTGTGAGCGGTATCCCCTGTTCCTGACCTCAGGTAAGATACCTGGGTGACACTGAGGGCATTATCTTGAAAGCACCAGAGAGCACTTAAAAGGTAAGAGAAATCTTTATTATGCCACTCCATATTATGAACTCCATAGGATTAGGACAGATCTGGAGAAGGCTGGCAAGGGTGGTCAGAGAAACAGAATGTCTTCCACATGTGTAATGACTGAACAGACTACAACTCTTCAGCTTGGAAAACAGATGTCAGAAGGGAGCTATGATTGAGATCTATAAAGTAATGAATGATGTGAATAAGGTGACTGAGGAATGATCATTCGTTATTTCTTATAGAACGAGAATTTGGGAATACCAGAGGCACGATTCAAATGAAAAATAGGAAATACTTTTGCACAAAATACACAATCAAATTATGAAATTCATTATCACAGAAGATTATGTACACCAAATATTGAGACACACTTAAAAAGGTACAAGAGAATTCCTGGAGGCTAGGCAGATATTAAACACCATCTTACAGATACAACCTCCAGATGTGGAAGTTTTTGTTTATGATTGTAAAATAATACAGCATCTCAGAATAGAGATTACTGTACACATCCCTGTACTTAAACTGTCTCCCTGTATATTGAGCCAGATGGATCCTTGGTCTCACCTAGCACATCATATCTCATGTTTCTTTAATATCTATCATCTAATGTCCATTAGCCAAAATACAACTTCAGGGCTTAACAGATGCTTAAAGACTGATTACCTAGTTTTCGAGAGAGTATATTTTATTTTTTCAGGAATAACTTATATCCTTTTATAGATTTAATTTAATCTTTCAAAAATTCCATGAAACCTTGTGTGAAAATACCTTATCAGATAAATCTTCCTTTCTGATCGTGTATCTGTCATCAGAGGATTTTTAGAGTAGTTTAAATCATCATGCAATAGAAGGACTGCTACTACGTTTTTATTGCAAGATAAAGTTCTGATTCAGGAATTTGCTTCCTCAACAGATAAAGTTACTATTAACAGTGATACACCGGAAACTAAGTCTACCATCATAGGGCTATACCTCAGACAGTTAGCAAAAGAAAAGTCATTGCTATGGCAAACCATTAAAAAAAAATAAAAATAGCCAGGAACCTCTCAAACGATTGGATTGTAAACTGAAAGACCTGAAGTCAGTTCAGAAGAAATTGCCTAGTATTATCATCTGAAAAAAACCCTCAAAATAATCATGTTCCAGACTGAATAGGAACTCAGCTTTCTGCATGATTGTACTTTGATAAGTGTTGTGGCTGATGCTCAGCATCACTTTCTTTTAAAAGACCCAAGATATGTGTAAAAGTAAGGAATCTAGTAAGTGTTGCGCCTTCTGATCTAGAGGTATATGATCTGGTATTTCCAGTATCATTGTACAGAAATGGGGATGCCACACAATTCAAGACAATAAATCTCTCTGGCAAAACAAACAGCCTCAGCTTGCCTAAACAGAACTAGAACTAGGTCTCCTCACAAATTGGGATCTAAGGAAGATCTTCAGAAGGTTCATTATGTGCCTGCAAAAATGCTGCTCCAAACAGCTGCAGGCACAAAACTGCACGTGCAAAAATGGAAGGAAAATTAAGAAGCCTTTAAAAATAAAAGGAAAGATGCTGAGACTGGCTCAGGACGTTTTAGGCTCGCAGCATTGTACAAATCATTTTGAACAAGACCCGTATTAGTACTGGGAGTCTTATGCTGGCATAAAATCAGCATCTTGCAGCTATGCCAGAAAGAAAAGAGATGTTGGAGGGAGGGGACAGACATAGGAAGAATTTGGTTGCATGTCACATTCTAGGTTATATGACATGGCTTGGCAGCAATTCCCCAGATGACCTCTGGAGTCAGGGTGAGTTAGAGCTGGCCAAATGAGTTAGGAATGAGAAATAAGGCAACAGAAGAAGCTTATGTAAAAACTGATTCAGATTTCAAGCCAAACCAAGCCCCTTTGTAAAGCGCTTAAAATGTAATTGGGAATCACAAGAAAATAAAAATACACCAAGAAGCAATATACAAAAAGAAAAAGGAATTTAACATTTTAAAATTATTTGAATATAATTAATGTTATAAACTATTTCCCAGGCTCTGGTAATTATTCAGGGAATGTCACTTCCATTAACATTTATTCCTTTAGTTTCTGAAAGACACATCAAAAGATATTATATCAAATCTAGCAGATATGTCCATGTCACACATGCAAAATGTACAAAGCCTTGTGAGCACTCACACAATGATTTATCCTTACTCACACAAGTAATCCTAAGGAGTTTGAGGGAATTACTCAGTTTAATTACTCCCCTACTCAATTTAGGGAGTAAAGTTAAGCCCTGTGTGTTTGGATGGGAGAGGAAAGTTTTAAACATCCTGCACATAAGGTAAGATACCATTGCTTATAGCAATCCTTAGGAAAGTTAGTAATTTCAATCTTTTTTCTTAATGTATTCCAGCTGCACAGCATTTGGACATATTTACAAAGATGTAGTTAGGTTCCTTTGTCGGTTGCTGGAACCTCAGTACACAAATGTACCAGAGACAAACTGGATGGAGTTCAGAGGGAAAAAACAACATTGATCAAGGGGCAGGAGGAACTGGCACATGGTGAAGAAATAGATAGCTTAAGTAAAAGTTGACTAAGGCAGAGGCAACGGCTGCCTGAAAACACAGAATTTACCAAACAGAGAGCGAAGCATTATTCAGGGTGCTAGAATGGAGGGAGTGTTCCACAGAAACAGAAGTCAGTGAGGTTTTCTATTGCTTTGACTGTATAACAGAAAGCTATCCAGAGATATCCAATGTCTTCCAGAGATACATTTTGGACAAAATACTTGTTTCACAATTTTCGGTGACATTTCCTTACAAACAAACTTGCAATGATATATCATTTAATTAAGAACTGAACCCTGTTATTTTCTTTGTGATGACTGAAAAACCTGTTTTAACAACTGACTTTCAGATAATTTTCTCTTTTTTCTCTCTGTTTTATATTTTTCCACTTACAGTCTGCATCAAAAAAGTTGCATTTGGGGAGACAAAACACTAAAACCAGAAAATGCAAACTGTTTTTTCTTCAGGTGAAACAGAAATTAGGAAAAATGTCAATTTAAACATGCACACTCACACACAAAGAAAAATAGGAAGAAATCCATAGAAAACCACCGGAAATTGTATAACAAAACCGATTTTGTACTCCTTTCAGTATAATATTTTCGATTTCAATGAGATTTTCTTTCCAGTTTTTGTGGATTCAATTTTTGCTCTGTCCCTGACCTGGTGCAAGCAGAGCTGTGCAGCTGTGATGCTACTGGAGCAGACTGAGAGCAGGTTCTGGCTTTTTAGTTGTAATCTGCTCCCAGGTATCCATCAGCTCTGATCGGAAAAGGACTCAACACATCATTGATTACCCTGCACGCTGAGCTTTATATACTTGCTTCCCAATGTGTTAGGGAAAGAGAAGCAAAGCTTTGTCTCTACCATGTTCTAGATGATGTCCAATATCTAGAAAATAGCTCAGCTGGATCCATTTTCCTTCCTATGCTACACTGCCCAGCAAGCAGTGACAAAAGAGTAAAATACAAGAAGACTGTAGTCCTCTCATTCAGTGAGTGTCTGATATAAATATCTGACTTGATTTATTAAGATCAGTGCTGTATCTGCTCCTGACTGCCAACAGAAGCTGCAACAACAGCACACAAACTGACTCAAACTGCCATAGGAGACTTTGATTCGATTCTGTTATGAGGCATAGGCTGATAAGATCATTTCACTGTTCAATATTTTTGAAAATAGCTTGTTCCCTGAAACAAAAGTAGTCCAATAATAACTCAGACAACAGCATGCACAACAAAAGTAAAAGCAGAAAAGGCAAATTAGGTCTAAAAAGCCAAAATATTTTATTAGCCTTTTGCTTAAAATAGGGGTTGTCAAGCAGTGATTTTATTGCTGTGAAGCACGTAAAGCCTCTTTAAAATGCAATTTATAGGGAGTAAGCCAATGTATCTCCAATGCAGTACTCTCAGCCTCTCTCCCTGCTCAGCCCCCACTTCCCATGGCTAAGTGGACCTTTACAGCTCTAGAAAAACTTTGGCTGTTATGTGGTAGGTGATAAAGTTAATGGAAAAATCAAAGCCTGATACCTGCCCAGGGGGTACAGCAGTGACACTGGCCAAAAAGCTCCTCCAGCTGCACACAAGCAATTCAAGCCAGCAGGAATTCCTCTCTGTAGCTGAACATCAGGTTTGAACTCTTTCCTGGGTAGCACCTTCCACAAGCCACTAGCTCAACAGTATGGCAGTTTCGTTATGGCTTTGCAGTGTTTACAGAGTATTTCATTACTTTCCTACACCTCGTCCCCATTTTAAGATTTATTTAATCATTTGTGTATCTGTATTTCTACTGGGGACCTCAGTTTCAAAATGGGCTTGAAGCCAGAGATGTAAATGGAGGGCACAGTATATTGCTTCCTGAAAGATGTTATGAGGTAGAGGGGAGGAGAAAAGGAGAGCGCAGAAGGAGAAAGATCGGAGAGCTCGTGTAGGGA
>WAAD01033110.1:0-73958 GCA_013389945.1 Fregata magnificens | reverse complement strand
AGAAGGAGAAAGGAAGAGGAATAACATGTGGGAAAAAATGTGTTCTTAAGAGTCAGGCTAATTGAACACACTAACAGAAGAAGATAGATGATCCTCCTGGGCAATTAGCAGACTAAGCAATATTAATAAAAGAGTCTCTTAGAGGAGACCTTCAATGGAGATAAAATGGCTCAGATGGAGGAGCTGAAAAGAAGAGTTCTGGAGAGTGGTGTGGGAGGGAAGTGAGATGCACAGAGCAGCCATTAAATCAAAATAGCTAGGTTTGCAGCATTACAGGCAAGTAAAGAGAAAGGTGATACTTGGCAGACAGGGTGGCCCTTCTGAACATTACAAGGATGCAATCGAGGAGGGCTTAGCCTTCCTAGAGATGAACAATTTCCAACATGCTGGGCCAAGATACAGTGATAATAGTAGATTCAGAGTCAGAATTGGGTCTCTTTACTAAGCAGTTCTTCCAGTAGCTTCCAGAACCGGCTGCTGGCACAAATGACCCATCCTACAAGAAAAAAGAAGTCAGATCTTGGCAGCTAACTTCTGGGCTAGTTTTTTGTCTTTTTTTTTTTTAACCCTGAGTTCCCTTTCTTTAGAACCACAGGACAGAGGATTGAAAGGGATTTTCCAGGGTCATTGACCCCTAACTACTGCAGTCTCAGGGAATATCATACAATATCAGTAGCAAACCCATGGAACTCCACCTTAAAACCAGCTTGGATTATTGCTTGACTTTCCCTTTGCTCCTGCTGAATGGCTGTTGCAAGAACCTCTGTCCTTTAAAACTCGGGAATGCTTATCAAACTGCCAGCCTAGGTCTATTCCTGTCTAGGTTATACCCATTTGTTCTTGAGCCAATGTTTTCTTTTAGTTTAATCACTCTTCTCCCTCGCTGGTGTTTACTTAATTGCTTTTATCTGCTTGATTTAAGAGCTTGTTATGAAGTGGTTTTAACTGTCTTTTAGTTTGTTTCTAACTAGACTATACAATGCCCCAAGGGGTTTGGCAGGGGCTTTCTGTTGTTGTAATTCTCCAATTATTCTTAATCCCGTGAGCAATTCCTCTATCAGGGATGGTTTTGAGGTAATTAGAAACAGCACCGTCATGGTGTCACTGCTTAGACCAGGATACTGAACCCAGAATATTCTGTTAACCAAAACCCAGTCCCATGTACAGCTATGAAAATTCAGAATGCAGGCTCATTGGGGTCTATGGGATCCCACCAAAATGATGTTAAGACATTTTTCAATTTAGAGCAACTGAACTATTTCTTGGTCCAAGGAATAATTGGACACTGTTCAAATGGCTAGGGATATTATTCAAATATGACTGGGATCTAAGTAAAGTGTTAACTTTCAACAGATACTCTCAGAAGGAAAAATTATATTATTGATAATATTCCTGCAACTGTTCAAACATACGTATAAAAAAATATACACTTAGATCTCTTAGTGTGTACAAGAACCCCCTGCTTTTTTCTCTCTTCAATGTATTGCCATGTCTTTACCAAGCAGGCTTTGTACCTGAAGATAAATACTGCCCCTCCCACTCACCCACATTTTGAAATGTAATTCCTACAGCTAGAGAGAGATAACTATGTCTTTTACACTGTGAGTACCTAAACCAACAGCAGCTGAATGGAAGCGTTTTACATGTGGAAAGCATCACACCAGTAATGTGTCTGCAAGACTGATGTCTTGCATCAAAGTGTTAGAGCAGCGCCTCGCACAGTAAGTCCCTGGTTGCCTCCCCTTTGCTAGGACCCTGCAGCCTGACTGCACTCATCTAAGCAGTATGAGCAGGTGAGAGGCAGCTGTAAGCTTTCCATGTACCTGTTTTGCTACTTCTGAGCCAGCCGACAGCATATGTATTTGATTTATTTAATGAATGGAAGTCTAATTATAAAGCAGAGGAAATCACCGAAGCATGAATTTATGGGCTCCCTGAGATCACCTCATTTGTTGACAGGAACTAGCAGTGGGAATTAATGTTGTGGCAGCAGCAAAGATATAAGGAAGAAGGTGTGTACCTGGAGGTTTTCGGTGACTCCTAGGTGGAGGGGGGACAGGGCTGAGGATGTGTCAGCAACAGAAGATGCTCAGTTGGCAGTGGCTTGCAAGCAAGTATCTCCTTGAGTCCAGGATGTTATGACAAGTGAAATACGGAGACTTGGATAAAAAGTCCAGTATGTTTTGACAGCAGCCTGTCCCGTTGTTTGGATATAACATGAAAAACTGAGTCATAAAGGACTGAAGCTATACAGTGCAACTTTGTGCCCATTTTTGGCTACATCTAGAATTACAAAAATTACAATGACTTCTTAGAAAGGAAAGCCTTTCCTTTCTACTAATACACTGTAATATTCCTGGAAGGGAGCCAACATGTCAATTTAAGTACCCTCTCAAAGTGCAAGGGACTGTGATATTTCCCAGTCACAATGTCAGCTCAAGCCCTTCTGGAACATGTGCCAAAGTCTTTCCACCGAGAAGAATGCCTTGCATTAAGCGTGTCATCCCTGGGCTGGCCCTCCACTCCCACCCTGGCCCTGGAGTCTCAGCTTTAACCTTCATTCCTGTATCCCGTTTCTCAGCCCCATGGAAAAAAATGCCATGGAAACATCCCCCATCCTCCTTTTACACATTAATGTGAAATGAAAAATTGTCATGGCTGAGAATTGTTCAAGAACAGGGCAACCCTGTGTGGGGAATTTTAATGCCACATTTTCTTCATAACCTGGATGCTATTGAGCGTATGCAGGCACTCATCAGTACAGCTTATAATTTGCCACTGTCTAAGGAACCAGCCCTGCAGAGGGCTTCACAGGTATGCAAAGGTTCACATTTGAGCTGTCCCGATGGAAAGCAACAGAAGTTTTGTCTGGGTACAACTTCTTTCAGAAAGAGTTTCTGAGACAGAATATCTCTGCCCATAAGAGCATTTTCAGATGTGTTACTTCCATCGATACATCAGCTATCTGATGTATATTTAGAAACCTAGCTAACCATCATGCACTTGTAGTTTAATGGAAATAAAAGGACAGCCCGTTTTAAGGCCTGACTGATTGAAACTCAAGCCCTCAGAATAATATAATTAGACATATTTTCAAATGAAACTGAGACGTTTATGAGGTCAAACTCCCAACAATTGATGATTCCTGATTTGGACATCATGAAATTTAATCTAGTTTGTATGATTTTTTAAATACAGCAAGATATTATTCTGTGTCTTGACTTTTCTGGGCCTCAAATATTTTCCATTTTTTTAAAAAACAGTGGAACTAAGGGGGGGGTGTGGGGCAGAATGAAAGGAAAGAAAGCACAAAGGAAACATCCCCTTGCAAGTACACAGCAAGGAGATTTTACACTTTTCTGTAAGAGGGGGAATGGCATTTGCCCTTACAGATCACAGACATGTAAAGATGGAAAGGCACAAAGAAAAGAAACAAAAGTGACCAAATGAAACCCCTGCCACAACTTGATTTTTCTACAGTCTCCAAATAGCCGAGCTGATCCTTGGCAACTGTCATTACAGGCACTGCTGTTTTCCTTGATTTCATGTTCAGTTTCCCTGAAATTCTGGGTGTCTGTTGTAGTGAGGAGATGAATTTGAGAATGTCATCATTCACAATTAGTTTTCAGTAACTTTCTACAGTACTAGAGTGGGGGAAAAAAACCCCAAACCAGTCTAAAAGGTTAAAAGACAATGACTAAAACCAATAGGCTTTTTAAAATAAACATTTTAACTGAGTTTACAATTTAGGGAGGAAGATTTTTAATGGTTTTCTTTGATGGTGCTGCAAGATCAGTAATTACAGAAGAGAAGAAAATCTTAATAATTTTTTATCTAGATCTTTCTTTTTAAAACAGATTTTGACAGGAAATGATTTTTCCATCCCTGTACACCAGCGTAAAAAAAATAACTAAACAAAAAAACCCCCAAACCCTACATGGCATTAGGGGAGAATTTCAGATTTTTCTTAATTAAGGTGAACCACGTTATTCATTAACTTCAATTTAGGGTGTTCACCTGAAAAGCAGGAGACCTCCATCTGAAATTTGTGCATCTCTCACACTCCAGGAGGGTGCCCTAACTAATGAGCTAGGGGCTGTATTGCATGTTTTGCATTGTATTGATTGCATTCCTGTTATAGCCTTAAAGACAGTCACTAGAAAACTGCTTTTTTAACTATAAAAATGGAAATGTTCATTGTATCTTGCCATTCTAGGTTTTGGCAATGATGTTGTAAAGAACTCCTGTCTGAAAGTAGAGCATACAGTTGTAGGATCAAGGTTTCTAGCATACATAGAGAAACAACACCTGTTTCATTAGGCAGTTTCAGCAGTCTTGCTGCCAGAACGTCATAGATTTGAAAAAAAATACAAGATATCACAACTTAATAACAGTGGGAAATTCACAGGAACTGCACACTGGTGTGAAATTATTAGGTAGGTAGAAATCGTCTAGGAAAATGGGACTAATAATCCTAATCTTGTAAAAAGTAACAGTTTAACGACCCGTTTCCCTCCCAGGAGACCCACATACACATCATGACATAGAGTCCTTATTTTCAGCTTGACTGTATATGATCTGAGGTCTGAAAGATGAGACTCACCATGGTCAAACGTCGTGGTATTTCACCCCGCACTTGGCCATGATTTTAGCGTAATTCCCAAGGGATTATTATCACTTACAACTGATACACCTTGTTCATTAGTCATTTGGAGTTTTTTGCTTTTGCTTAAAAAAAAAGTTTGGGGAGAGAAAGATTTGAATACCCTGGAGCTCTGATACCATTATAAATAGACATTGTAAAGGTAGAGGTCATTTAGACAAGATGAGGAAAGATGCAGTTCTTGCTTAGTTCCCAGGTTCCAAACCCTGAACCCTGGTCAGCTACGTTCCACCTAGAAATGCTCTGCTGGGGAAAGGGGTCTTTGTAGATCTAGTCAGTCGTTTCTCCTCAGATCTATTTTTTATAATATGGGGGCAAAACCTAATTCTACATTGGGTTTTGCACATACAGCCCAGAAAAACTGATTTCAGGTGTTATGTAAGAGATTAACAATTCTAAATCTCATTTAAACACACACATACCATATACACACATTCACATAGCTCACACATTCACAGAACTCACAGCATTTTTACTGCCTCTGTTGAAAGAGCTGTGAAATCCAGGCAAATTGCATTGAGTTTTTCTGTTTTGTTATTCAATCCACCACTTTTCTTTTACAATTAACATGGAAATATCAACTTTTCCCCCTAGTTAGGTCTTTGGATGGTTTTGTTTGTTTGTTTGTTTCTTTTTAATTAAGAGATACAGTAAAGGAGATCCTCCACTGCTGTAAATCAGGATAGTGCCAGTGATTTAAACAGACAGTCTTTTGAGACTGACTTAGGATCTAGTGTTTAGAGTATGCATTCTCTTTTAGCTGGATATGGGATAAATTAAAACAACTATTGCTTGCTTTTGCAATTGCAAACAAAGCAATTGCTTAACCTCACAGAAAGATTAGGCTTTGATTAACCTAAGATTAGGATTAGGCTGAGAAAAGGTACATATATATATAATTTAAATGTATTTAAATATACGCAATAAAGGTATTTATTTTAAATAAACATAATAAATAATATAAATGCACTACTAATACATTTACATTTATTAATATTTGACTTTACTTATTAATAAAAATTAAATTTATTAATATTCCTATTTAATATATTTACATCAAGAAATTTGCTCCTTTGCTGGTTTTTTTAGGACTTAAAAAAAAAGGAATTTAGGCCGACTTTATAGCCAGGAGAATTTAGCCAGAATAACACAGATCAAAATTCGGAAACCCGTATGGGCACAACATGCTGACCGTGAACAACCTTGGCATGTCTTTTGTCAAACTTTCCTCAGGCATAACTTGTGATCAAGTAATAAAACAACAACAAAAAAAAAAGTGTGTGGTGTCAATTAGCAGTCTTTGCTTGGAGAGAAAAAAGTCTTCCCTAATGGCTAACTTGGCTTCTCCTTCTTCCTAAGGATAACAGCTCTGAAAAACTGGTAGGGACTCACCCCGCAAACATAATGTGGTCTCAGGACTAGGGCCCCTACAGAGGAGGGGCTGGGACAGTCTTTTCTTTTCCTTGCAAGTGAGAGGAGCAAGTCGCTTGGAGCACCCACGGAGAAACTCTGAGTCCATTGCCCACACATTTTCTTTGCTCCTACACTATCATTAACCTTAGGTTGTCATAGACATCTCACAGTCCCTCCAGAGAGGGTCGAGCTGTCTTCTCGGTTATGCTGGAGAAAATCCAGAGACTGTTTTGGAAGTATCCTGTGTTTTAATCTTTGTTTGGCTTTGGCTACCATGGGAGCTGATCCTGTAAGATGCCAAGTCCTGCTATTAAAATTAAAGGGCTTGGTTGTGATTTTACGCATGCTACGTTTTCACTACCACAAACCCACTGGTTTAATTGGGCTTGTTACTGACTTACACCTGCGAGGGACATTTACATGGCCAGAGCAGCAGCTGAGTGAAGTGACCTTGGAGGACTGGGCCTGTGGTTTGTTTATGAGAAACCGATATGGGGCTGAAAAGCTGGAGTGATGATTACACGAACCACTCGCCTGCTTCAGCTCTGTCCTGTGTGCCAACAACAACAGTGTAATGTGGTTTCGGAATCAAACCTGCACATGAAAGCTGGGGATGAACGGAGGCAGCAGTCAATGAGCAGGACTCATGCCAGCTTCCAGCCAGCGCAGGCATTTTGTTCCCTTTTAATTCACTCAGTAGCCAGATTACACTTGTCTCGGGTATTGGGTGCAATTCAGAGGTGCCGCAGGAAACCAACAGGAATGTTTTGAGAGCTTTGGCACTGTCCCCACTGGCAGCAGACACCAGCCACTCGGTGTTATCTCCTTCCTTTGTTCATCCCCATGATGTTTCCCAACTCCTCCCAGCTACTAATTTAATTTTACCACTGAACGACCTACTGCAGCTTATTTGACTACACCTTCACTTCTAAAATTGGAATGCTTGTATTTCCTTAAGCTATATCGATTAATGAAATTGAGACACTGTTATTGTGGGGGGAAGAGTCAGGAATACAAAGAGTGTAGATAGTATAGATAGATAGAATTAAGCATAGTTACCTTTAATAACTATATATATATATTTGCTTTAATAATGAGAGAGAGAGATATGTATCCATATATAAGCTGCCTATAAGTGCCGTCTAGAGAGATGAATGTTTTAAAATACATAAATGCTTGTTGAGGACCATAAAACACTTAGTTCTTTGTCACAGAAAGATGTGATAGAAATGGAAACGAACCTTTGGAAATCACTGGGTAATTTATATGTTATACTGCTCACGGCTAAAAGAAGACAGAAGTCATTACAGTAACAATGAAAACGAGTTCAGAGGCCAGCATGTTGGAAAGCCAAAGATGATAAAGGCTGGATCCTCACCTGCAATAAATCAATACGCCTTTGATTGAATCAACAGAGCTTCTTTAATTCCATGCTCTTCTGGTTAAGTAATTAAGTGTTTCTTTGTAAAATTTTTCCACTGCATTTAGGGAGGGAAAAGGTTAGACAGTTTTTTTATTTAGAGAACACAAACACAAAGGCATAAATTTTAATGTTACAAATTCTTGTAGCTCCACTGAAGCAAAAGAAACAGCTGCTTACGCCTGCTGTTGATCTAACACAGCTTAGCACCTTTCTAAAACATCTTCTAATGTCTCCAAGCACTTGCTTGAGGTTTTGTCGTTTTGTTTTAATTAGATAGGGGGAAAAAAGAAGGAAAAAATCTTCTCTAGAAAGATAAAGGGAAGGGCTTAAAGGAAAGAAATGCAAGGATCTGTGGGTTAAGAGGAAAAAAACCAAATTAAATTAAGTTTTAGGCAAAGGCCAAAACCACAAATACTAAAATTTAACTTGTGAATATATTAAAATTATTTAGAAATTGCAAAACGCTTTAAGTGTAAAACTCCCTAAATTTTGGAACTGATCCTAAAAAGGGATAAAAATAAATATATATGGAGAAATGCATCAGAATTACTACTATTTGTAATATTTTAAGAGAGTATATGATTTTATAAAGGTGGTATTAATGAGATTTGCTTTACATTTTTGCAAAGAGACAAAACACTGCTCATCATCTCTCTTAACTAGAAACTAGCGGCAGATAAATAGCATTTATTATGCATTAAAGACTGTTCAAAACTGAAATTCATGTGTTAATACTGCAAAAAATGTTTGTCCTACATTCATATACAAAGTCAAAATATCACTTTTTCATATATATTTGTCATTTAAATTTCTGACCGAATAGAAATAGTCTCGAGCAAACTATTTGGGAACATATTTCTTTTCAGCTTTGTTCAACACAATGTCCCTTCACTCAAGATCTCCTTAGGATTCATAGGAACTGTATTTTAAAGTCTTCCTGTCACATTTCTTTTGCAGTCTTGGGTTGAACACTGTTTCCTGAGATACACTTGGCTCCTCTGATGTCTGTGACTGACATTTTTTAGACCTTGGGGTTAAATGCGATCCATCACGCAATGAGTTTGGCCTGCATAGGAAACTAGTATTATGAGATAACCTGAACTGCAGCTCCCAGGAATATTGTAGAAGAAAAGGAGAGCTTGACTAGTGTGAAACTACCCCAAAAGAAACAATTCTGCTTGAAAAATGTTTTAGCGTAACTAATATCAACCCAAAAGGAGTTTCTTACTTTTTTTTCTCCCCTCCAGTGAACAACCAAAAAGTTCAGGGAAAACTCTAACTTCCTTCCTAAAAAGAAATACAATGGTTTTGGTAGAAACTCAAACAAGTAGTCCAAGGCAGGAGTCTGATTTACACTGCAGTCACTTCTATATCACTCTGCCAATGAAGAGGAGATATAACATGAGCAAGAAATTACCTTGGGTTCATCAGTTTTATTCATTTTGTTTTCAGCTGGATGTAAAGCAATTTTATTCCCAGTGGGTTTTAAACACTTTGACACTCTCCAGGACAAAGAGTTTCTGAACTGCCTAAAACCTGATAAAGGGACCATTTTACCTCTCTGCTGGTCACAAAGCACTTAAAGGATCAGTACACATACTCAATGCTCACAAAGCTGGAAGACTTTCATAACCATATCTAGTGGAAGAAAAAGGCTTTTTTTCTTCATGTCTTTCCTCCGACAACCCAGACTAAAAGCAAGGACATTTCTCAGCAGAACAGCCACCCGCCAGCAAGGGATTGCAATGTTTATCCACCTCCCTGGGGGCTGAAGCGTGCTTTTCTGCTCTTGTTATGTTAACCCCTAATACCAAAGGTTACTCTTTCCTGCCTTGTGTATGACATTAGTAGGCACAGGGGAGTTGCAAAACAAGAAAAAGATGATTTTGGCTCTTCACAGCAAAACAACAAAGATAGACTATTTGTGCATACTTTCAGACGCTGTCCTGTGATCACTAAATATTTTCTGGCTGTGGTGTCATATCCGTCCGTAATACAGGAGGTCCAGTACTTAATCCGTGTTTGCAAAGTTGTGGACATTTTGTCTGAATCTTAGATATGGAGTGCCCAGGAGGAGACTTGCCATTACCATTCTGCTTGCTTACAAGGATGTGGGTTCAGAACAAACATTGTATAAGCCAGCAAACCCGGACTCCGCTTCAGTAGAAGTTATTAACAAAATATTCAGGATCAGATTTCCTGCATCATTTGTACTGCACATCAAAGGGTGTGAACATTTTAATGCAAGCTGGGTGGAAATCTACTAATCAAAATATAACTTCTGCAATAAATACAGAAATATAAGGTAAGTATTGCAGTAATAGGTCATTCTCATTTAAGTTTTCCAATTATTTAGCTTAAAATACTCACTGAACATTTTTTGAATATCTGATCCAGATTGATCTTACTGATGATTTTTTTTTTAAGTGGACTTTGAGAGCTGAATCCTTTCAAATGCAAACATTTCAAAACCAAAAGTCTTTTAAGTAGAGATTTCAGTGGGTTTTTTTTAATCAGACCTAAAACTACACCTTTTTCTCAGATAAAATGTTAATAAAATATTGTTTGTGGGTTTTTTTTCCCACAGAAACAAAACTGTTGTATATTTTTGTTAAAATATAGTGACAAAGTGAACATCTCATTTGAGATCTTGGAAACATTCAATATCAGCACCAACTGTTCACAATAATCTGGGACTAGTGGCAAAGGACTATGTTTTCACGTCAGAGCTAGACTCTGGGTGCATTTTTGAGTGTAGAAGATGACTATTCAATTGTAGCTCTTAACAACTGGCCTGAGTAGGCGGTAGTGTGAAATAATTGCAAAAGGGATTGTGCCTCAGGCCATTGTAGAAGAAGCAAAGTCATGTCTTATCACCTTCCTCTGCCTGTTGACATGATTTTGTAGCCTCAATGTGCACAAAGTGTTATCTTTATTTCTCTAAATTCCTCTAACTGCAGTTATTCTTGTGCTTTTCAGTACTATTTACTTCTCCAACTAGCTATTCCATTCACTCATTTTCTTGTTTGCCTGCCACTTCCTACACACTATCACTGTACTTCACTTTTTTCACACAAAACCCAGAATCGGTCTTATTAAAGGGTAGGTGATGCGTTAAGCTCTTGGTTGGGACCACAGAACGTGTGTTATACACACAATCCCACTCATGCAGCGCCCAAGGAGGTGAAATTGTCTATAAATAGGGGTAGGTGATAGCAGCCTGCGCACTGAACAGCAGTTGCAATGATACACTAGCACTTTAGAAAGAAGTCACTGTAGATCACACAGTATTGGCATATCCAACTCATCTCTTTTGGGAGATGAAAAAGAGCCATGAACTGAAAAACAACAAGGAGATTTTAGCCCAAGGCACCTATTTACGTACAAGCTGAAATTCATAAACATGGAGTGCACCATACGGACACCCTAAAAACACAAACCATACAACCCCACCAGTCATCTGGGCAGTGAGGACCTCTCTGTTGGCATGCAGTAGTACAACTTCTTAATGAATTCACACTTAAACGCAAACCTCAATCTTTGAATGGTTTTTATATCTTCCTTTCACAGAGACAGCATGACTGTCCCCTCTTTTCCTGCCCCGCCATCAATCTGTGCATCCCACACAGCCATACACGAGCTGTGACACAAGCATTAATTGCTAACCACTCTCCACAACAGTAGAGGGTGTTTTAATAGCACAAGCCATTTATGTGTGAGCAGGGACATGTCTACTGCCTTTTAATAAGTAACCCAAGGATAATTCCATAGACGATTTTAATGTTCTTCATTTTATTAAGCTGATTCAGAATACCATCCATGGGAAAAATACACTGAAGCATGGAAATTGCCTTGAAGAACTTGAGATGGGACTGCAACAGAAATGACATGTGGCATTTCTCTCAGTGCAGAGTAAGGCATGTTGCATGGTTATTTTTTTCCAAGTGAAACAATTACAACTTGCTGTAGGTATCACATCACAGGACAAAAGCCTGTGTGTGGGGGTAGGGCTTAGAGTTGCGTTGCATGCTAGGAAATGTTTTGGTTCTAGCTGGGCATTTTTAGGAGGATTTTCTGAAATATACACACTTGCTCAGTCAGAACCTAGGTCTGTTACCTTTTTAGGTACAGTAAAACATCCATTCCTTTCCTGAGATATTTCAAAAGATAGAAGTCTTGTATGGAAGAAGGGGGAAAGTTGCAAAAAGTTAAGGGAAGATACAGGGAAGGTATCAAGATACGATGAAGGAAGTGAACTAATCACTGATTATGCTGAGTTTGGTATGGACAAATTTAAATGTGTGATTATTTGTTTAACATTCTGGGCCTAGCCCAGTATAGTCATGTTTCCATAAAGAAATCAGGAATTCCTGGAGTTTTGCTTTGTTTGGGGTTGATGGGAACCAAAATATTTGTCTTTATCACCTGCATTCTGGCTGCAACACTGACTAGTGCCTTGCTGCAAGAATAATTTCTAATTTCAGAAGAACTAGCCATGCAAAAAAGTTTTATTTGCTCTCAGGATAAAAGTTTCATCTTATTCACTTCATAAAGTTTAGGCAGAGACCATGATAATTAAGGGAAAGCCAAGATGCGTACCTAGACTATAAATAGTGTCATGAAAACTGTACTTAATACCTTTAGATTGCAACTACTTACACACATTTCAAGCCATTATACAACATAATGATGTCTTCCTTTATATTAAAAGCAGAGCCTGCAGGGATAGAGCCTGTCTTTAACAAACACAGCTGGCTACTGAGAGAAGCCATCCGTACTGGGGAATTACCTTCAGAAGGAACTTCTCAGCAAGGAGAAAAAGCATTGAATGAAACACTAAAGCAAAGACAAAAATCAAACACAGCGTATTAGAGAGAACATACATGCAATAACCTCGTAACAGTTGTAAAGCCCCATAAAGTTTCCTATTGTTACTTGTGTGACCAAGCTTGCATGACTCATGCCTTAGGCTTTGCCAGTCATGGACAATTGTGTGACCATGCCCATCTTGCGGTAATAAACACTCTCTGTTGTCCTTTGCTCAGTGTGGTTTCTTCATTTTCTTTCCTTGCAGGGCATTAAGCTCTGTTGCTATTCTGGTCCTTGTGGTGCTTGATAAAGAAATGGCTTAACTACAGAACTGGAATGAGACACATGACAGACAACAAAACATGTGAGTAGGAACCTTTTACACAATCACAGGCGTGGGTTAAACATCGATGATATTTGGGAAGACAGATTTGCCATGACCATGTAGCAGAACAGTATTTGGCATGAGTTGCCTTAGAGGGCAGAGAGAAGAGTTAGTTATAAACTAAGAACTTAAACTTAACTTCAGGCATGGACAGCCTGAAGCACAATCAGCCTCAACTGTCAGTAGTATTTTTCAATGAAAAGGACATGCTGGATTTTTCCATTCAGCCTCTTTTTTTTCCCCCTCCTCCTGTGATGAGAGCTGGGGTCAAAAGCCTAGCAATGCCATGCCATAAAGTCTTCAGACTGAGAAGAAATTATAATTTTAAAATCTTCTATGCCTTTGTTTCTTTCCTTCTTCCCCTTGATTCCTTACAGGTTGAAAATTTCCTTCCCCTCCTTCCAAATAAAAGTGGGGAAGGATGGATTCTGGGCAAAAAAAATTTGTCCATTTACTTAGTTAAAAAAGAGACACATGGCAATGAAAAAAAGGTATTCTCTTTCTCTGAATTGAGATCAGAAAAGGCTCTGAGCATGCAAAAAACCCTGCTGCCTGCTCACACGGTTCGTAAGGAGTGGTCTTGACTGTAAGTGTAGTGCATCCTTGATCAGCTATCTTCATGGGTGTCTCTCACGCTGCATGCAGACCACTAGCGTATACCTTGCCTGAGCTCAGCACCACATGATGCCTACAGGCTCTGGTCCTTGGAGCCCCACATGTTCCAGGGGGCAACCTGTGGCTATGCTAGAAGCTGCCTTTGCAAGCTTGCTTTCCATACAGAGAGCCAATCTGAGCTTGAGAGCAGGCTCTGGACTTGTGCGTTTCTACTTAAGCACATACCACTTGCTCAAAAGGGACTCTTCCGATAGTGCACCTTAATGAATTCACATTGGGGTCCTGTTCCTAGAGTGCGTGGAAGAACCCACTGAAATCACTGCTTACATCTAATACTAGTAAACTAATACTAATAAACTAAGCGTTCCTGGGCACTGAGGCCAACGGGCATTGAGCAGCTCACGTCCATGCTAATGACCTGCCTACAAGAGGGTAGGGGCACACAGACTGCCTGCTGGGGATGGGACTGGAACAGTCCAGCTGCCAGACCTGCCTGGCAGCTGCTGGGGAGACCATCATTTGAAACAGTCCCAGTTCAAGCTGGGGACTTCCTAACAGTTCACTAGCGCAGACAATCACAGTGAGCTCAAACTTAATACTACAGACAGATGCATTAAATGTTTTGTCTATAGACCCTGAAAGAGTACTTAGGCAGTTAGATGAGTGTACTGCGTAAGTTTGGGAAAGATCCTGTTTTTTAAAAAAGATAGGCCAGGATTGACAGAGGGCATAGTTTGGCCCAGAATTGTTTAAAACCCTCTGCCTGTACATCTGCATTAGCTCAAACGGGACTTTCAGTTTTAGGCTGCCTGAAAGTCGATCCATGCCATGTTTGCTGTCCTGCCCTTCCTCCAGCAGATGCGATTTCACACTAAGCTTTTAGAGAATTAAAACATAGAAGCTCAGCCAAATGGGCATGAGCATCCATCAGATAAAAAGTTTGAATAAAAAATTGCTTTAGTTTAAATAAAAGTGCCTTGTAAGGTCAGAACACACAAATACTAACTACAGGGTATACAAGGTAGTGCTGAGAAATGTCCCACTGACTTCAAAAGCTGACTTCTGCTATTAAACACACCTCATCAGCTGTACTTTAAATCAAGACTTTTTCTGTTCTAGCAAACATAATCTCAGAACAAAAAGAAGGTCCTTAACTAAATTAGTTTATGAAAAATATTGCCCAACTGTATTTTCATCATTACACTAACTTTTACTGCTGCTTGCAAAGGAGTAAGCAAGGCTGGGGAGCATTTCTTTTCATGGAGTGTTTTACTATTTTACCTTCCTTTCTTTGCTTTGCCTTATTTTCTGTTTCTTCCCATAGGGGAAACAGACAAATGAGAAGAACATCTATATTTGACACTAAGATTAGGAATGTAAACACAAAAGTCAGGACACATTTCCCTGTGGCAGGAGTATTATCAGATGTACTGCGTGGAACTCTGCCTTTCATTTCAGTGATGGGTTACTTGCTTGAATTTAACAGACACAGCTGATGCCATGTTGACAAACCAGCAATGCTCTGAGGCCCTTTACTTTGGAACTGCTCAACTTAGTGGTAGATATTTTTATTTTTTATTTTTAAAAAAAGATATTTGTCTTCTCCTTTTCCTTCCTTCTCTTTCAACTTGCTTCCACTGGACCTCAAAAATACAGAAACATCAGTCCAGGAGAGAAAAACAGTACTGAGGTTTATGTCCTTGCTGGGGAAATTTTAGTGTGTACTAGTGTTTTAGTAAGCAGCTCTGCCGTGTGTAGCAGTCAATTTCCCCAGTGATAAAGTCCCTTAGTGTCCCAAACTAAGGCATATGGATATCTAAAAGAAACTTCCTGAAGGATTTCACTGGGGAGTTTTCTTCAAAAGCTAGGTCAGAGCACTAAGTACATGATGTTCCAGAAAATATTTGTTTTCAAAGATGATGTAAGTCATACAGTCATGGGAAAGATGGGCTGCGATAGAGTACCTAGACCTTCCCTTGCTCCAGTGCAGGACCAGTTACAGCCTTGTGGGTCCTGGCAGATTTCTTTATCCTGTTGGTGCGGACCTTCAATGAGGCAGATATCACAGCAGCCCCAGGCAACCAGTTCTGGAGCTTGAGCTCTCCGGTTTTTCCTCATGTCTAACTTAAACTTGTCTTGCTGCAACTTACCAATTCTTGTCCCAGTCATTCAGGATGTGAGCTGGTCTCTTCTGTGCAGAAGCTCATAAGCTTGCAGTATTCAATCATAACATCTCACAAGTTCTCTCTTCTTTGGTAAGCAATTCCAATTTTTCATTTTTCATCATATGTTATGTTTTGAACTATATTACACATTTAATCATTGCTTCTGTCATTTTCCAGGTCTTCTCTGACCTGAACTTGGTCAGAACTGGATCCTACACCCCAGCTGATGTCTTACCAGAGTACTTTATGTATCTTGCAGGCTAGGTATCTCTTTACATGTCCCAGTGTGGAATTTATCTTCCTTGCAAAAGAATTGTGCTGTGATTCCAAATATCTTCTTCCTCATCTAGGATCATGAAGAACTGAAGGTACCTCTTCCCAGTTCCAGCATAAGTACTGGAACCAAACTTCTTCATGTAGCTGTAATTTGACTTTTTTTCTTAGCATTTATGTAAGTAAGAAATGACTTTTTTGCAGATAGTCATGTGAGTTCTCTTCAACTAATTTGGAAATCATAACAAATGAGTAGAAGCTAAAAATATGCCTATTGTTACAAAGATTTTTTTTTTGTTTCCAGAAATGGTGCCTATCATCAACTAACCTTGTTCTGCTGCAATAATTCTTAATTATTCCTGCAATAAAGACTGTCTCCGGGAAAATGAGATACCATCAGAAAAAGACAAATATTACACAAGTCCAAAATATGTGCTAAACTGATAAGTGGTGTAACACATCAATATAGTAGAGAAGACTTGTAATGATCCATAACCCTATTGCCAAAACATAGCTATATATTGGCAAGTGGAAGCCCCCTCTTGTATATTACTTAATATATAGCTTTAGTCTGATATAGGAGTACAGATCCCTACATTTCATTAAACAGGGAAACTTAGAAATGAAAAGTATTTCTAAACCACTTAAAATCTTTGGCTGAATACTGCTATGTTCTGTGCATGTAAAATATTTCACACAAGAAAGTGCTAGTAGTTGTACTTAGTAGGTACAAAATAGTCTGTTACTTATTATTTTAATTAACACTATATTTATAATCCCATTTCATCGCACTTTGGTAATTCTCAGTCAAGAAAATAGGTTCACAGCTGAACTACATAAAAGCTACCTCTGTGAAGTGCATTGCTTTTAGGAATAGCTCTGAAGAACAATGACTTTCAAGGTGTGACCCTAATTCATGGTTATTGCCCTGTATTTTTTTGATCCTACTCTTGGCATGTCTACAGCTCTGCGTATATGTTTTTCACTGTGTCATCTTTCATCTACCATGTTAATCATTATGAGCTGCTGTAATTATTTTAAGAATTTATCAGATTATTTTTTAACGAAAGGGGAAAAACTGCAGAAGACAACTTTCCAAGAAATGTGTATCAGAATGAAATATGACCTTGTTTGTGAATCGTGCTTGGAATTTCTCTTTAATACTTCTCATTTCTCTAGCCTGGGTGCAAGAATGTAAGGAAAACTCAAACCTGAGCATACATGATGGCTCAAGTTCAGCACTAATGCAAGTGTATAGAAGGCCAACGTCAATGAGGTTTCAGCAATTCTTTCAGTTCTGAAATAGTACCATTGGTATTCTTGAAATAGTATTTAAATAAAATTTCTGAAATAACCTATTCTTTCCCACCACCATTTCTACCAATTAAAGAAAACCATGCTTGGATTCATTTACAACACGTCAAGGAAAAATCTTTTCTAGAGATCTTGTCAGACCCTTTATTAAATTCTGGAAACCGGGACAAAAGTTATTTTGACATTTGAAAGGTGAACAGCCTCCTGAATTGAAGTTCTTAGACAAAATGTTCAGAGTTAATCTTCTGCTTCCACTACTTCTTCTTTGTCTTTACTTCAAAACTACCATCTCATAAATGGAAGACCATATGGCTGGAACATATTTCCATCGCAGGTAAGTGTGTTTGTCGAGGTATATCAAAATCATCATGCGAATAGCGCAAACTTGCTGAGCTGCATGTGATGTCCCTACAGACATTCCCCCTTTCAGTATCTATTTGGGACTTCAACCACAAAGTGGTGCTGTTGCAAAAGCTAACGGTTAATGAGGAAAACCAGCTCCCTGCTTTTATAATGACCCAAGGCATGCATTAAACCCAATAAAATTTTCATCATTTACATACTGACATGCATATCTTCTCTATAAATATTCAATTTTTTAACATCAAACGCAATTACAGTGGTATCTGTTAATATGTAGAAAAAAATACACGCCTTCAAAGGATATAAAATATTACATATTTTGAAGTCTGATCAAGTGCCTAATTAATCAGATCAATGTCTAGTAATTATTCCAATTAAAATCCCCAGAATTTAAAGATGACTTTCTACAGCACGCTTTGAGCAATATTTCAAATTCTTCAAGACAGAACTGTGACTCGTTCAAAGTAACAAATATTTTTTTGTCATGTCAGAACCTCAGATCCAAGGCCTACACGTAAAATAAGGTGACCATTTGGGAGCATTATTCTTTCTCATCAAAAATTTAGAAACATGTTTAAAGCATAAAAAAAATCCACTTGTGCTAAGGGTTAGCATTAAAAAAACCCCTCACACCCAGAATAACAGGTGAAGATGTAAAAATATCTAGAAAAAACCAGCTTCAGAACAACAGAAATGTCTTTAGAGGAAAGGTTGGAAAACTGCAAGGACCAAACATGTCTCCATTTTCTATAGCTGTGAAAACACCCTGTCTACAATGCTTTTTACAGTGCACACATATTTGGCAAGATTAAGGTGTCACATCTCAAATTACAAGGCATCTGATTGCCCACAGACCCAGACACAAGTACAGGGCAAAACCCCTCAACTTGTGCAAACTGCCTGGCTCTGACAGATTTGCCTCCCATCAGAGGTAGGCAGCCCCTCTGCTTAGGACATTTACTTGTAGCCTACTTATTTTCCTTCTGTTTTGCTGGGCTAGCTGCAAATGTGAAGTTCCCGGGCTAGGGCTGCCTTCAGATGCTTAACCCTTTGCCAACCTCTGGGGGAGCATTCACCAATCACAGGAAAATTTTCTGTTCCTAGCACTGTTTGTGTACTTCAGGAGATTAAAAGCTGAGTCATATTTTAGGCATTTTTCGGTCTGACTACAGTGCTGGGGTGGACAGGATTTAATTGATTCCCTCCTCTTAGCTGAAAAAGCTCTAAAAAGGATGGAAACTGCATTCAGATGAATGGGGAAGACAAAAAGGCTCTAGAGTTATTCAAGGCTGAGTGTTTTTTGGATTGGCAAAGCAGCAAGTTTTGGTAGAAAATTCTTAGGAGGCAACAGTGGAAGAGGACTATTCTGCATCTGGGCAGTTAGAGGGAATAAGCAACTCAGGCAGAATTTATGAGACAGATACAACTTGTAGAGTTCAGAGTTCCCTAAACAGGATTATTTTGTGGTTGAAAAAAGTCAGATAAAGGACAACCACAACAAACAACACTGACCGTGTTTCAATTCACAGTGGAAAATATTTCAATAAAAGCGTGACAACTATCCAGGTAGATTAAAATGTCTTAAAGACAATGATACAATGCTTTGACAGCATGAGAGGGCTAATCATCCTTACACAGGGAGGGGAAAGAGGAAAAATTCCGTGGTTAAATAACAAAAGAAAAAACTTCATGAGCTAGTAAAGCAAGTATTCTCTAAGGAAACAATCCAGTGACTCTTAAGATTTGAAGTGTTGTATCGTATCTTATATGACCATGTTATATGGTTATGACTTGCTCAATTATGCTTGAATCAAATAGAAAAGAAAGATGACTTAAGCATGTAAATTTAGAGGGAGACTTAGAGGCATGCAGCTAAATTTATCAGCCATCTCTGTGAGCAATCACGCTAAATAAAAATTTGGAAACCAGTCGCTGCTGGTTGCTGATGAACTTTCCATGTTTTTGGCACTCACCATCCTTTACTTAATGGACTAATCTGCAAATCAAAACAGGAGGAATATCTGGACACAAAACCATCCTAAGGTCTGTTCTTAACAGTGGATATTTCTCCCAACACTTATTTTTGTGTCATGGGGGGTGACTTGGTTGACAGAAATGCTGACCAAAGAAATAAATTTGTCTAAGATTTGGAAGTAATTAAAAAAAAAAAAAAAAAAAAGGAGCCAGAGGCTTATGGCATTCTAGTACTGTGTCTCTATTTCACCTGTTTTACATGTCCTATAATGACTTCTGAATATGGGTAAGAATAGCAACACATGCTGGCAGTTTGACCAAAGGGCNGGGGGGGAGTGGATGGACCATTAGAGTGCAAACACAGAGACATTCCTGCAATAAAATACTTGTCTTCTGAGAATCACAGTCCGGAAGAGATGGTTGTGATTTAACAAAAGAATTCTCTAAAATGTTCCCTGGTGCTAATACTGTTCTTAATAATATGAAAAGATTTTGCCAGGAAGAGGAATAAAACCGTCAATCAGATTAAAAAAAGAAAATAGGCACGTGATGGTTTTTTTCGAGCACACAGGGGAAAAAATGACCTTTACGATGGTTTTGTCATTTTCAAAAAAATGCCTCATTCTCTGAAATTCCCCAACCAGGCAAGTTTATTATAAATGGTAGGTAGGGAAAGAAGAGCGTGGCAATAAAGGGGTTAATCTGCAGAGTGCAGAGCCATCTGGCTGAGCTGGTTTGTTATAATCGAGCAGATTATGTTCACGGGACTCAGAGTTTAAGGCTCCTCTCCCATAGAGCAACTCTGCACAACCCAAGCAGACCAACTTTGGGACTTTGAATGAACATATTTACATCCACCTTTCTCTTCATGTCGACTTTTCTGGAAACATTCACACGGATGCCATGGTTACTCCTACCACGGTAAGGGAAATTTGACGNTAATGGGGAGGAGGGGGGGGTCTTGTAAGCAGTAGATCTGTCCCAAATGTTGTTGCCTTTCCCATTGTGCCTCCTCCTTCCCCCACCCCTACTTGCCCTATAGCTTGCTTTAGTACTGAGGTTCCTCTCTCCTCCTGCTCTGCACGCTGTTGTTCAGGTCCCTGGCAAGAAAACAGCAGAAGAGAAATATGAGGTGCTAAAGGAATCTGATTTAAGAGGCAAAAGTAAAGGAGAGTCTTCGTTTTATTTTAAGAGGGAACCCAGCAACTTCAGATATAACAAAAGGAGTTGCAAATCTTGAGCGTGGATTGCAAGAACCAGCCTCAGCAAAAGTAGCATGCTTGCCCTCAGGGAAAGTTAGAGCCCATGACAAGCAAAGTTGAAATTCCCAATTTCTAGACCTCGCCTGTCTCAGGTAACTAACTTCACTGGAGCTTTCTTTTTTGTGTGTGTGCCAGACACTGGAAACCCTATTCATGACCTTTGAATCAATCCCCGTTCTCCTCAAACCCAAACACTAAATTCTCTGGGAGGAACTGGAGATCAAAGGATTCCCTGCACATCTGTGTCTAGGTGAAAAAGATACTCACTTTGTGCTAGGATGGCAGGAAAACTATCCTTACACTGCAATTTCCATCGTTTGGTAAGTGTCTTCTAGGAATGCAGCACACAACTAATCAACACAGACGCACACATAGAGAGCAAAATAGAAAGCTGTTTCTCATCTAAACAGCTGAAATGCAGCTTAAAGCGTCAGTTACTGGCGAGTCCTTATGGAGACACCAAACTGCTATTAGCCAAGAGGGGAAAAAGTCCTTGAATGGTTTAGATAGTTTTCTGATCAGTTCTTAATCCTTCATTAAAATAAACGGGAAAGCTCTGTGTTGGTCCTATCTCTTGAACTATAAATACGCAGTATCCGGAGAGATGGATATTTTGGATTGAATAGGGCTGCTATGCGCACATTCTCTGGTTCCTATATTGCAAAACCAGTTATTTAGAGATGAATGTGTGTGTGTGAGGGGGGTTGCTTCCCCCCTCCCCCCTTTTTAAATAGACAGGGATGTGTGCTATATGGTCCAGTCAATTGTTATGAGCTACAACCTTTCAGAAAGCACTCTTTGCTCTTAGACTCATGTGATTTGTTGGATGAGGAGTGCAAATGGTATGTAAAGTTTGCCTTTACATTGTGCCTTCAGGAAAATACCCAGACAAATAGGAAAGACATTCTCAGGCACAGAAATACCTGATCTATGCAAGCCTGTAAGTGGAGGAGTGGTACAAGAAACACCTATAAATAAGATGTAAGAAAAAGGAAAACCTAATAATAAAAAAAAAGAAAAACTCATTTTGTGGCAAGGCAGACAAAAGGAATAGAGAATGGAAAAGAATTCGGCATGGTTCCAGCTGCTTGTAGTAAAAAGACTGGTCTTAGATACACGTGTCAGCACCAGGAGCTCTGTATGTGAGCACGGCGGGGGGAGGAAAACTAGACATGATTGCAGGTGGTGGATCCAAAATATGGGGAGAAGAGGATGTACTAGCAGAGCTGGGAGGGTGCTATATGTTGAGATATGCCATACATGTAGCTTTAGGATTTTTTTTTTTTCCAGGGAAAGAAGAACTAAATGGTACATAGAAAGATAGATATAAGGAGTTTGGAGGGAAAGTGTTATATACCAAAAATAAACTGCTATGTATTAAGTATTGTGTATTGGGGTAATAAGGGCAGGTGAGCCATGCAAAGGTGGTCAGCTTAAAAGGGAAACTGCTGCAGGTCAACTGAAGAAAGAGGACCTTTGTGGGTGGAAAAAAGTTTAGGAGCTCAGAAGGGGAAGTAACACTTGAGAGGGGTGGGAAAAGGTGTAGTCTGGAGGCTGGGTGAGGATATGAAAGGGACATACAAGGATGCTAGGGTCTGCAAGGGGAAGGTAGGGTATGGAGTGGGAGTGGAGGGAGAAAGGTGAAAGCACAGGGCACAAAGGATGTTTGGAGGAGGAAGAAAAATGTGAACTATTGTCTATTTGGAGAAAGGTATGGAAAATAATCAGCTACATGATGCTTGTGGGGGGCGTCTAAAGGAGACACCTTTGATTCTGTCAAGAAATAGATACAAGGATATATTTGCGAAGAAGGTGTTACAGTATGAAAGGGAAGGCTTGCGTGGTAATGGAAACACATGCCGAGGAGAGGAATGCAGAGAAAAAAATGAGCTGGATGGAGACAGGGTGTGGTGATGGGAAAAGTGTATAGGGACCCATAAAGGTATGTGAGGGGGTAGTTGCTTAGAAAAATTTTAGGGGAGGTTGGAAGCCTGTTGGAGTAGTGCTATAGACATGTGCTGCCTGGTTGCAAGGGAGAGAGAACTGGGGGAAAAAGCCATGTGAAGGTGCTGTGAGGAAATGCAAGATAATAGAAATCATGGGGGCAGGGTGAACTGTGACAGGAATATAAAGATATGGCAGGTCTTGAGAAGCATGAGAATGTGGAAAAATGAGGAATGTAGGAGGCATGAGGATGAGATTAAGAGCTGGGCTTTCTGTAAAGATGCCTAGGCAAAAGGTAGTTTAGAGGAGGTATAGGGAAAGAGAGCACAGGGTGGGAGGAAATTTGGGGTTGTATCGCTTCGTAGGCAAACAAAGTACTGCAAAGGTGCAGAGGTGGCTTGGCCAGCAGAAACAGAGGATGCCTCGTTACTGGGCAGTTGGGATAACATAGGGGAAGAACAGGCAATATGTTACAGGGGAAGCAGTTGAGGAAAAGAATAGAAAGTAAGGAATAATGGCGGGGGGAGGAGGAGAACACATACTCAAATAGAAAAAAAGAGTGATTTTCTGTTAAGAGAGATGTAACAAATGTGCTTATACCTCTGTGGTAGGTACTGGCTAAGTGAAGCAGCAAGAGGGAATGGAACAAACGTGCTAGTGGAGAAATGACTAAAGATATAAAGGGGTGGGAGGAGAAGGAATGGGAGGGATAACTACCTGGAGGGACGTATAAGCCGAATGGCTGTACTAAGGTCAAAAGTAAAGTTTGAAGTGTGTGAGGAGGCAAGTAGAGCTAGGAGCTGTAGGGCATGAAGTGGAAGAGAATGGGAATGACAGTTCATGTTACGAGGGGTGAGAAGCTTAGCGTAGGTTGACATACGATGGTGTATAAACGAGAAAAGTACCTGCCAGTTTGTGCCTGGTTGTAAGGGCTGTGGAAGGGAAGGTGAAAGGAGTGAAAAGTTGTGTCTGATAAGAGAGAATTGTGCACACAGCATGCTCAAAGTAAATGAGGGAAGTACAGGTAAGGATTGCAGACCTGGGTGTGGGGTCTGGGAGAAAGAAAACAGCTTATGGGGGAGGGAATAGTGATGAGGAGTGAGAAAAAGTTTATGACAGCTTAAGCCATCTGTAGTTATCTTCTTCTTATTTTAAGGGAGGCTGTCTAAGTGTGCAAGGGGCCATACATGCATGCATAGCAGCATGAGAGCAGGTTGGGAGTTAAGTGCAAGGGCAGAGCAAGTAGGAGGCTCAGGTAAATGCATATAGTCAGTGATGATAGGTGCACAGATATATGAGATGCTGGTTTTGTGTGCAGGTCAGGCACAGATGTGTTCAGTGAGCGCTGCGCTTACGTGACTGGCAGAGTTGTAGAGAGTGGTGAGAACGACCTGGACAGTCTGCAGGGAGAAGCTGAAATCAGTGAGAGGCATGTAAGAGTACTGGGTTGCTGTAAGGGATATATGTCTGTGTGGAAGTTACAAACACACACCCAGGAAGCTGTGCTGATATGTAAGATGACTATTGGAGGCTGACTGGAGAATCACGTGTCCACTGCATCTGAGGCACAACTCTCTGTGTTGAAATAAGTTATGTAAGACACACAACAGAACTGAGTTTCGCGAGTGCTAAGAAGCAATGTTTGCATTGAGAAGGAGGGTAGGGAAAGATGACTAACTGAGAAAATGGTTTGGTGTGTGGGTAGCGTTAGGACCGAATGTGCGCTAGATGTGCTTGCCTTCTGCATAACGTGCACAGCAGGCAGACTCTCCTTTAGAGATTTTTCAGGCTTATTCTAAAGAACTAGTGAATGATCCTGAGAAAATCCCAGGATGTCTAACTAAAATATTTACACCAGCTTCATTTGGAGGCCTATCAATGTACCTTGTTTTCATGTCTTAAAACTTCAGTATACTATTGTTGGCACAAAATGGCAGAGAGATTTCTCTAGGAACAATTAACAGGGCTACTAGGCAGTTAACAGGGCTTTTGGATGAACAACCATTGGGCTGAAGTACCATAGCGAGTACAGATGTCAGTCAAAGGAAACAAGAAAGTACTAGCTTTCTCCATGGCTTGAAGCAGTACTGGAGTAATGTGCAGCTGGTTGAAGGTTGAAAACAGAGGATACATCTTGGGTGTGAGAGAGAAACACTAAGAATGTCTTTCTCTTCAAAACAATTGCATATATTGACAACATCTGTTCTTCAGATCTGTTCTACAAACATCTTCAAATTGTCCGGCTTGCCTAGGGCTTCAGTGTCTTCTTAAGAACTGTCCTACACTGGGAAATGCTCATTTCCATCCATAGCTGATCAGAAGATTGTGAGTAATCCTGCGAGACTTGCACTGGGAGAAGACAGTTCGATCACACCGAACAGCTAGGCTTGAAGGCCAAAACCTCTGGGCCCAGACCTTATGCAGCATCAGTCACATGAAAGTTCATGGATGCCTTTTTGGTTTATTCTAGGGATCAGCTCCTGCCCCCCCAAAAAATAGGTAGCCTGTAAAATACTTAGCTAATAGGCAGTTAGTGCTTGCGCAGCCATGGGCTGTGTTGGGAACCCATTGTCCTACTTTACGCACTGGTTTCCCACTGCAGAGTCCACTTCAAGCTCTCTAGCTGGATATTTTTTCCTGCGGGTGCTTGGAGCTGGTTGTAGTCAGCGGAAAGCCCCTTTCCTCTCTGGTGGCGGTGAGCTTCCCACCATGGCAGCTGGTGGGGACAGTGAAGTGGTTGTCCATGAGGGGGAGACGCATGACCATAGCCAGCAGTCCCGGCCACTGGGATTCAGCTGGGCTGAAACCACAGACTGCAGCCTGCTCAGCCCACTGCCACCAGCGTGGCCCAGGGTAATACCCTGGCCTCTGACTGCTCCGTTTTCTTCCTGCCTAACTGCTGAGCAAATAAAAAGCAAAAGGTGGCATCAACCTGCCAGCTGGCTGGGAAAAGAGAAAGGGATTAATGGGTACAGTTAGTGCTGGATTGTTGCAGGAAGGGGATCAAAGCATGAGCGACCGAGCTGTGTTCAAGTGCGAAGAACATGGGGTATTTGTGCCCGCCTGGACTCTGCAGCCAAGACACAGCAGAGAAATGTGTTTGCAAGGGCTGGAACATCTGGGTGTCCCTGCATATGTTTGCTGGTGCGGGGCCACATGTGTGCCTCCTTGTGGTGACTAGGAGCGGACAGTGGAAAGAAGCGGCATGTGGGTAGGGATGACAGAGGTAGATGGCAGCTGTTTCTGTGTGGGAGACAGCCATCCGTGTTCGTACATCTGTCGGTGGGGGATGTGGGGATAAGTTGCTTTCTGAGGGGACAGATGGGATGTGCGTGTGAAGAGAGAAGTGGTAAGGGTGGATATGGAGTAGTTTCAAGGTTGTGAAATGAGTGCTAGAGGGAATATACAGAGTTATGTTCCTGATTTTATCATGAGCCTTAAGTCTGTAGGGGAAGGGCACTGCTCCGCAGAAAGCCTCAAGGAAGATTACACTTCCCGAGGAATTAAAAGAAAAACACACCAAGCATACAGTTCAGTTAAGACTCTCCTTCACACGGTACAAGCACCTTGCTGCGTGAGCAAGCTAAGCAAGGTGACCCTTTCCTTCGGGGCAGCAAGCATTTGGAGAGACCAAAACAAGACCATATACTCCTCCCTCTCTTATATTTCTCTACCTCTCTCTCCTCTCCACCTCTTCACACACACGCAAAAGGGTCTTTCCCAGTTTCGCTTCTAAGTTTGTGTTTGAAATTTCCCTCTGCAGAAATGTGCAATGAAGATAGGTGTGAATGAGGACACCGGTGTGTTGGGGAAGGTTGTCTGCCTGTATGTGTTGAAACAAAGTTCATTGGTAGTTGCCTGCAGCTCAGAGAAGCAACCTGTTGGTTGCATTTCGATTCACATGGAAAGGATAGCAGGTAATTCCATGTTTCCATCAGGCAGTGCCGGGAAACTGGTGTGCATGACTGATTGCCACTCTGCCTGTACTTTAGAGGGAGTCACCACCTGCCTAGCCATGTAAATATACAGATCCCATAGAACAAGCTCCATTTGCGTTATCTATTACAAACCTGTACCAGAGGTGATGAAAATATTCTTGGAGGATTGCATCCTACAGGGTAAGATTGCAGCGCTTCTCCAACATTTTCTGGGCTTCAGCTGCACGTGATGCCTGTAATGGAACCACAGCTGTAAATGTGTTTCTTCTCAGTTACTCTTTCACACCTTCCAGCAATAAATTCCCTTATTTTGGGTTTGTCCCTGCTATAGATTTTACATGTTTTATCTTACATTAGCTGAGTTAACATGTGAGAAAGTGTTAATCTAGTTAACTCAGAAATATATATTTCTAGGCTATGCCCTACAAAACTTCATCCACATTTGCTGGAAGTCTAAATCGATATCGTCAGAGGTAACTGGCAGTTAACTGGGGATTTACAGAAGGAAGACATGCATTGTACTCTGTGAACGTTTAAAGGCTCGTCCGCACTCAGAAGTGAATTCAGGTTGTGAGTGTGAAATTTAAGCCCAACAGCTGCTTCTGAATAACTCTGTGGTTAGGCAAGTTCTAAGATAGCATCCTCTCCTGTGGCTTCTGCCTCGGCCAGGAGGTGAACAAGCACACTTGCAAGACGAAAGCAGCTTTTGTCCTCTTGAGAGATGGGATTTGGACAGTATTTGGTTTCTGCTCCAAACCAAGATCAGATGTTATGGCTTTTAGCTATCAAATACAGACCTCATAAATCCGATGGAGACATTTAACCAGTTTTCCCAGTATGCTGTATTTGAAGTAAACGTGTAGATGTTGAGATCTGTGATGAGCTTGGTTTCAGAAATACTAATGATAATGGTAAAACCGATACCTTAGGGGAATTAAATAGATAATGTGTAGTCAGCTGAGTCAAAAAAATGCTCCTTAGGTGCAAAGGCTACAGCAGAAATATCTAAGAAATGCTTTGGAAGAATGTGGAAATATGTCTCTGTGTGCCCTCTCTCTACCATTCCCTACACTTTCCTACCCACTCCTAGCACCTAAGTGGTATGCACAAAACCAAACTGCAAGATAGCAGCAAAAATAAAGTCCAGTGACACCAACCTAGCAAAAGAGAAACTTTACCCTGCTCTGGATTAGGTAACAAAAACATAGTCATTAAGAGGGGCATGCCATTTCATGTGGTGGGGGTCTTTCCTGGATTTGTACATTCAAAAGTTAGAAAATATTTATGCAGTTCATTGTTTTCAGCTCCTGTGATAAGTTCAAAACTATTTCCTGTGATCATTCCTCAAACAATTTGCACAGTCTTATTCTACATTACTGAATTGCTAAATGAATGATGCAGATAACTCCATAGGATACGTTGTCTTTGCTGTTTACTGATATTTGCATGTTCTCTCACTTAGGTCCCCCAACATCTTGAGCAACTTTCCTTCCTTTTTGCTGTTTACTAAATATACTCCTCACTTGTACTTGACACAAGCTGTTCTTCTTTGTTTAATCCCATTCTTTGTCTTACAGAGTGCATATGAATTTTTTTTCTTTAAGCCTTTTTTTTTTTTTAATCTTTTTTTTTTTTCAGTTTTCTGACTTCTCTTAATTTCATCCACATCTTTGTGGCACTAGAACATCCAGGAGTAAAGGTCACATTACAAAAACAGAATGACCTCTTTCATCTCTTTGTCTGATACCACCTTGCATTCGTATGTGCCTTCTGTAATTGTACTGCCTTTTGCACTCTCTAGTTCTCTTTCTCTCTTCTGCTGTAAAAGAACCTCTGTGTAATAAATCCAGCACTAATTTATTGTTTAAATCATGGCTAGCTAATTTTCAATATTATGCCTTTCCAACTTCCTCCCTGACATTTAATATAGGTGCTTTGAATTGATTTTCCCTAGACCTATTTTCTTGGGCTTTTCCACTGAGTCTCTTATTTTCTGCCCATTTTTCTAACCACTCTCTGTCCTTCTGTATAAAAATTTTTTTCTATCCTTTCCATCCTTTCTATCCATTTGCAGCCCATTCCTTCTCTACTGTTTTATTTTCCTGCAGCTGTACCCCTTAGTGCTTTCAGACTGCTCAATGACACAACTGAAAAGAGTCATAGGTCGCCAGACACTACTCCAGCCTTGACAGTCATCATTTACCAGCATCCCGTTTTATGGTTTCTATCCAGTTTTCAGGCCAGGTTTGTTTTGCAGAGTAGATGGGACACACATATAAGCGGAATGTACATATGTGTGGGAATAATGCATGCATCCATGCGTGTGTGTGAATGGAAGAGGAGGGGTCAATACGTGACTGCGCTGCGAGAACACTGCATCCTACTTCTTTGTCCTCCTCTTTCTTGCCTTCCTAGTGCTGTCCTTGCCCTTCCTTTAGGCCGTGTAAGACTGCCACATAATCGCTCTTTGTTGCATTGACCACCTCATTGCCCCTCTTGGAATTTTTCTATAAACTTCTGCCCTCTTTCCTGTCAGGGAGTCAGGCATCTTGTCATCACACCAGTGTGCTGAGTAACTCCTTCTCCACCTCAGCTCTGCCACTCACATAAGCAGTATCTGTTCACGGGCCGGGCTCCCTCACGGTGCTCCCACCTCGTCCTTCCTGACCTCCACGGACCCCACCAGCTTGCCCTCTACTATCAGTTCTCTCTTAAGCACTGATTTCTTTTGTAACACAGGGAAAACAGCTGACAGACTGGGAGAAGGGAGATCCCTCAACACTTTGGACAAAATATACTTCTTTTTCAAAAAAAAAAAGGAAAAGAAATTTTCATGTAATGAGGAATGCATGTTATTAAAACACCTCCTGTTCACAGGGACCACCTAGCAGCTTCTTCAGACATATACAAAGTTGAAAGCAGCTGTAGTTAAAAAGTCCTTGGCATTAGTACCAATGAGGGCTATCAAATTTTTGAAACTGATGGCCCTAAGGCCCAGAAAGCAGGATTTTCAAAAACAGAGTTGACACTTCTTTTCAGAAGTGAATGGAAGTTTTAGCATCGATAGTAATAGAAGCACAATCAGTCCAGTACTATGAGGATCTGAAAGTCCTACAAACTAGAACCCTTTAAAATATTCTCAGCCTTGTAAATAAGAATATGAATACTTACACTTCACAAGTCTGTGCGTTAAAGAAGAGTCACCCTTTCTGCTCAGGTGTGTGTGGTGAGTACCACCATCTGCCAAACACATCCTTCAGTTCTTATGTGTGGCACCTGCACGTAAAGCAGCCTGCACGAAGCAGGCTTTGCGTGCCAGTGCTTGATGCCATATCCTGGCCCTGTTTTATTTATTAGTATAGGTGCCACCTGAAAGTCAGCCCTGGACAGACTGTGTACTGGTGGTATAGAGTGGCTGGTATAGTCTGGCTGCTTCTGTTAGCAGGTGTGATTTGCAACAGACATCTCTCTTTCTGAGAGATGGCAAATATCTCACCATATCAGAACACCTTTAAGAAGTATTGCCTTAGTATGTCTTTCCTCCTGGATGGGCTCTATATGTACTTAGAAAAAAATATTGAATCAATTTATTAATACAAAAGATATTCATGAAGCAATCTGAACGGAGACTTTATTTTTCTGCTGAGAGGTTGCATTTTCTGTATTCAAACTGCCTTTATAAGGTTGAAACACTCAAGAACAATGTTTAGCTTTTGTGTTGAAAGAGTAACAATTACAGGCTCTGAGAAAAGCAAAACAATCTAAATATTACTACAAGATGAGTTTGGGTTTGTTTTGGTGTTTTGTTTTTTTTTTAACAAAACAAAAACAAACAAAAGCTTCATGGAGTTAAATCTTGCCCTGGGAAGCTAAAGCTGCTTTTCACATCTGCTAGGATAGGGAGTGGTCTCCCTTGGAAGAGTTTGCATTTTGGGGAAACAGATATGTTTTTAAAGTCCAGTGAAATATTCTGATTTTTCTCATTTTTTCTGTCTTTCCTTTACTAGGAAATCTTCCTGTTCATTTTGATTTTTTTCTCATAGTTTGTTCTCATTTGCCTCATTCCTCTGAAATAAAAGCTGGTGACTTTTTAGTTTTTGCTGTCCTTTGAACCACCATTAAGCAAATCTGATTGGTTTAGTTGTTCTTTGGTGAGTTCATTTGTTTACCTTAATCTTTCTCTGTGTCTCTGGTTCATATTGTGCCTTTACTGACTCAGCCTCTGATGACAGGTTTCACACCAGCACCTCCACCGAACTCAAAGTATTTATTTCTGATTTACACAGAAGCGGGAGTCCCCAGCTGAGCAAATGTGGAAATCCACGCGATTGCAGGCCATATTGACCTCAGTTGCACCCAGGCAATCCTACTAAAATTAGTGAGACTGTAACCAAACCTTAAATTTGAGTCTTGGTGTTTATTTTTTTAAAAAACATGGATGGACATCCAAAGCATTTTAGTATGTTGAATCACAGAAATCAGAGAGGGGAAGAGAATATGCCTCTATTAGTTGACTGGTATACGTGTTTGGAAAAATTGTAGCAAATCCATTTTTGCTGGAATTTGCCACTTCCTCAGAAACAAACCATTTCCCTGTTTGTTCTACTAAATCTCAACTAAGTCCCCGTGGACACCCAAGTTTAAAAACCTGGCAGGCTTCCCCCTTGCTCAAAATCCTGTCTCCTTTTTGACCCATCTGTTGGCTGCTAGAGACACAAGCCATCCACAGACCAGGAAACTGGTACTTGCAGCTAGCTACAAGGACAAAGCCAGTGAAGCCTGTTGACCTGGAGCAACCCAGGGCATGATACTGTCCCCTCACAGGGGACTCCTCTGAAAGCTGCTGGACTTGGGAGGTCGAGTGGAATTCCTCAGAACTGGAGAATTAAAATCAACAAAATCCATCTCCTAGTACAGTCTAATATCTCCTAATATGGTCTGTGGTCCTAAGATCCCAGCCAGCCAGATAGCATATTCTTCAAAGCTCTGTCATGTCTAATTTTAGATTCATCAAGTGGCTAGGCTTCCATCACTCCACTTAAAATCTTCATACCATCCCCCATCCAACTTGAGTGACACTCATTACTAAAGTATTGAGTGCTTCTCCATGCAAAAGATGCTAGCAACAACACAGTCCTGGGTGGCAGTGGGATGGCTGGCAAAAGGTGTTTTTAGAGTAGAGGTTTGGTTTCAATTTTATTTTTTCATTAGTTAACTTCTAGTCATCATTTTTATGATGGTATTCTTTGAGGAATAAGTGAAAATAAAGGGTATCATCGTTGAAAATAATAGAAATATTTTAATAAATAACCTGTTCTTGGAGAACAGCTCTTTTTCAAGAGAAAGGCTTAGCAGCATCTCCCAAAGATAATTGAGGTACGTCTATAGCCTGGCAGCAACCTGGACAGAGATCCAGAAAGCAACTTTATACATTTGGCATGCCTACACAATACAGCACCTTGCTCAAGGAGAGTCTCCCAATCCTCCAACCAATTAGCAAAACTACACCTGATTAACTAGCCTTATTTCTGCTTGGATGGCATTGCAAAGCCCTCCAGAAACAAATTGCCCAAAGGCACTCTGGAGATTGGTGTTAAGACATCCCTATGTGTAAAAAGGATCAGGTGGAGCGGAAGAGACAGCACTTTATGAGCCAGCATCCTGCAGTGCCTGCAGCGTGAGCACAGGCTGTGCCATGCAGAAGACGGCCACTTGCTCTGCCATGTCCCTGCAAACATGCTGAGGATCCTCTCAGTTATTCAGACTATTTGGTGGGGTACGTGAACTAAGCTACAGCCTTTTTCCAGTTCCCTCAGGACAACATGCTCTTTTAAGATGGCTGGAGTCAGAAATCTTCTTGGTTGTCTAAGGGAACTGTGCCAAATCATTGGCAAGAGAAAGGTACAGACAGCTTCCTGCTGTTTACGATATTCAAATGTGTGCACACATGGGTACCTTGTGTATCTAGAGCCTTCCTTCAGCCAGGTCCATAAATCTGATTATTTTAATTTTTATTCATAAATATCCCTAGAGACTTGTTTATTCTAATTGCTTTCTGAATTTTCTCCAGATTAACTGATATTTTTTAGTAACACATGAAACTTATAGACTACAAAGGAGCATCCAGAATGACTTCCTGGTTACCTGGCAGATTTCCACTGATGGATTTCACTTTGGTTTTTACTGTCTTTTCCCATCCATATCATCCTCCTGCTGAATTTTTTTGAATAGCTCTGGAGATAACTAGCTTAACAGAGGCCTAATTCTGACCCCACTTACATGAAGGGAGTCTAATGGACCCCCAGGGAATAAGTTCATCTTGAGGCAGTGACCAGAGTCAAGACCTGAGAACTCAAGAGAGAGACTACTGCAAATAACCAGGGAAATGAGAGTGGTTGTTTCTGCACAAAAAGCTTTCTTAATGTAGAAACAGTTTTCCAAATCTGAACTAGCAAAATTTCATCTGAAATTCTGCTCTGACCTGTCTACTTCTAGATGGCTTCAAATGTTATCTCATCACAAGTCTGATACCACTCTTGTTTGCTTGCTTGCTTGCTTGTTTTGTTTACTTTATTTGCAAGTATGTGCTGATGTGATGACTCCAGCTTTTTCAATTTTTCCATCCGTGAATTTCATCCAGATGAATTAACTCAGGCAAAACCAAAAAATTAAACCCGGCATTTTACCTTTGATCTGAGGCAAATCATAGAATCATAGAATCATTAAGGTTGGAAAAGACCTCTAAGATCACCAAGTCCAACCGTCAACCCAACACCACCATGCCTCCTAAACCAGGCCCTGGAGTGCCACGTCTACACCTTTTTTGAACGCCTCCAAGGTTGACGACTCCACCACATCTCTGGGCAGCCTGTTCCAATGTTTAACCACTCTTTCGGTAAAGAAATTCTTCCTGACGTCCAGTCTAAACCTCCCCTGTCGCAACTTGAGGCCATTTCCTCTCGTCCTATCACTAGTTTCTTGGGAGAAGAGTCCAACACCTCCTTCACTACAACCTCCGTTCAGGTAGTTGTAGAGAGCGATAAGGTCTCCCCTCAGCCTCCTCTTCTCCAAACTAAACAGCCCCAGTTCTCTCAGCCGCTCCTCAGAGGACTTGTTTTCTAGACCCTTCACCAGCCTCGTTGCCCTTCTCTGGACATGCTCCAGCACCTCAGTGTCCTTCTTGTACTGAGGGGCCCAAAACTGAACACAGTATTCGAGGTGCGGCCTCACCAGTGCCGAGTACAGGGGCACGAACACTTCCCTACTCCTGCTGGTCACACTATTCGTGATACAAGCGAGGATGCCGTTGGCCTTCGTGGCCACCTGGGCACACTGCCGGCTCATGTTCAGCCGGCTGTCGACCAGCACCCCCAGGTCCTTTTCCGCCAGGCAGCTTTGCAGCCACTCTTCCCCAAGCCGGTAGCATTGCATGGGGTTGTTGTGACCAAAGTGCAAGACCCGGCACTTGGCCTTGTTAAACCTCATATAAAACCATAGGTTTTATATCATAGGTGCCATCACACAGGAATGTGGCCCAGAATAAAGGACTTGAAAAGAATCTCAAAGATCCTTCTAAAAGCCATGAGATGTTTTAGCAATTTCATTTTTTCCTTCCTTTTTCTTACTGAAAAGGAACAGATGGGAACAGAAGTAAACTCTGCCATCTGGAAAGACTGAAAGATTAGTATGAAAAGGGCTGGGTGTCAAGTTTGTTCAGCACCAGCCCATCTTTGCCAATTATCAACATCAAAACCTAGTCTCAACAAGGGCTAAATTATGCTAAAGATATATGATTTTGGAAAGCCATTTTTTCAGTATCTTTTTTCATCTAATTGTTCAACTATCGTGAAAACTACAGAGTTATGCACAGAAACACAAAAGAAATTCATGTGAAGTTTTATCTCTTATATCACAGGAAATTCTGTGCCTTGGTCTTTCCTACACTACATTTAACACTTCAGTCTGGATTCCAGTTAAAGTCCCTTCGCTATGTCATAATCTTTTAATACTATGCTAATTAGCATTTATTTATGGGTAATTTGGACCTTGTTCTTATAACAATTTGAAATGGAAATAGAGCACCTGTAAATCTTTGAGTGGGAAATCAGAAGCCTAAAATCCATCATAGCTCTGTTCAGTCTCTCGATGGTGTCTGATTCACTGACTTTTCTGCTTTAGATATTGGAAATTACACGTGTATATGTAATACATATATGTTATACACATGTATGTGTGCATGTACACATATATAGGTATATATGTGCATATGCATATATGCACTGACTGTACATAGAACAAGACTGAAGATGTCCTGTTCCTTATCTGAGTAGATTTTTTTTTTTTTACATTACAATTATGAGAATTCACAATGCCTTTGGTTTTAATCTTATGAATACATAAGCAGGTATTCTTGCTTTAAACTTTCCACTGAAGGACATTTGAGCAAATAATATACCTTCTCCATACTAATGGGACTGCTAATACAGACCGCCCAAAATATATTTTCCCCCAGAATACACAAATAAACTACCTGTGTGAACCTTGGACCTTTGCTCTAAGTTCTGGGAAATCACCATCACTGGTGGTGTGAATCCAATTTTTTAAAGCTTTTTTTGTTTGTGTTTCAATCTTCCTACACTCCATTGAGGTAAACGTATTGCACCTCTGTCTCACATCTTCCACTTGTGTGTACAGTATCTCTTAACTTAAAATTAGGGACAACCTTGGAATAAAGCACCGTCACATAACACCATAACATTCCTTGATGTTTTCCCATCATTTCAAGTTTCACTTAAACTTGGCCACAAAAGCAAAATGTTTAAGTCAGAAAGTTTTAATTTGGATTCAAGGTAATGTTCCAGCTAATACATATAAAAAGCTATTCAACAGTTCCAATCAAGACTTCTTCTTTTCCTCAACCATGCAGAATGCATACACACTGAGTTTCTTGGTAAATATCCTCAGCCCTGTTTTGCCATTTTTTGCAGAACAATTTTGCTTCTTAGTTGCAAAACAATTCTTTCCAAAAGCTGGAGCTGCATAAGCTGGTACTTTTTTCCATGCATAATGCAATCCTTTATGCTTCTTGTACAAGTCGGTTCTGATTGCCTTTTGTCAATTTTTGCTTGTAGTCCTCAATTTTCTCCTGTGCCTGCATGTTCCTATATGTTCCTGTGGGTTTGTAGTTTGGTAATCCAGTGTGCTGTGGCCGCCTCTTGCTTTCCCTCCAAAACATGCAATTTGTTTTGTTTCTGCTGCACAGCCTGGCAATTTTTCATAGCTTTTTTTTTTTTTTTCCTTGAACATACATCAGGAGTTTGTAATATTTTTTTTTTCTCAGTTTGACACCTTTGTGCCCCATCACCATCTGAGCAGATAGGGTCCACAAGCTCACCTGAAATTGCTTGTGTGATTGAAAAAGTCTCAAATATATTGTGTAAAAAAGTTTTGTCCCTATTTTTTTTTCTTTATATGATGCTGATACCTTTCAAAATTTCTTTACCACAGTCTGGTAACTGCCTTCTGCTTCCTCTCTTAATGGCATGGTATGAAGCAAATCTAGGACCTCTGACCAAGCCCCCAAAACATAAAAACCATAATTATTCTTGCTCACGTTCTTTTTCAATAGCATTCCTTGTCTTTGTGAGAAGACAAATTCTTGTTTGAATCTCTTCTGCTTGACTTCAGGAAATGTTAGGCTCTTTGAGGAACTTTGGTATCTCTGTTTTCTCATCATCTTTCTGCTCTTGATACTCTACATATACTCTTCTTTTTCTCATTTTTCTCCTGCTGCAAACCGCTGTGCCTTGATGATGGTTAGACAGAACTCAGAGAGAAAAAAGAATTACAGGAAAAGGCATCTCCTCATCCCTCCCTCAGAAAGACAGACATTGAAACTAGCTTTTAATGGTTAAAATCAGTATTTTTGAAACTGTTTAGAGGCACAGAAAAAGAATGGCTGCATCAGACTTCCAAACTACATATCCAGTAGTGCACCATATAAGCCTACAGTCATGATTCACCACAACAGTTTGATCTAAGGGACTTTAATAAAACAGCTGTTGGAGATATTATCCTTCAGGGGGCTCAGTGCAGAAGGAAGACCCATGTCTGTGAATAAAATTGCTACAATATAATGTTGTTCAAAGAGAATTGCTGTGTAATTTGCTATAGAGTTTAGGGAAACAAAATGTGTTGAGTTTGTTAAGAAAATATAAAGGATATCTCATTTGATGCAAATCACATGGAGTGAAATATTTACTGTTAGCATTTATATTTTTAATGGTGAAAATGAGAAAAATATTGCCAAATCATAAATATCTGATGGAGAACATAAATTGTACAGAAAGAATGTTTTGCATGAGCACAATGAGAAATTTTCAGCCAGTTCTATTTCTAGTATTGCTGACCGCACCTTGCTACCAAGCATAGTTTTCAGCCTGTATTAATCCACAATTTGATTTGAGAGAAACAGGCAAAACTACACTACATCATTGCCATGCAGTGTGGTTGTATCACTGCAAATTGATTCTCTGGACAGGCTGGATCAATGGGCTGAGGTCAATTGTATGAGGTTTAACAAGGTCACAACAACCCCAACGCTACACGCTTGGGGAAGAGTGGCTGGAAGGCTGCCTGGCGGAAAAGGACCTGGGGGTGCTGGTCAACAGCCGGCTGAACATGAGCCGGCAGTGTGCCCAGGTGGCCAAGAAGGCCAGCGGCATCCTGGCTTGTATCAGGAATAGTGTAGCCAGCAGGAATGGGAAAGTGATCGTGACCCTGTACTCAGCACTGGTGAGGCTGCACCTTGAATACTGTGTTCAGTTTTGGGCCCCTCAGGACAAGAAGGACACTGAGGTGCTGGAGCGTGTCCAGAGAAGGGCAACGAAGCTGGTGAAGGGTCTAGAGAACAAGTCTTATGAGGAGCAGCTGAGGGAACTGTTTAGTCTGGAGAAGAGGCTGAGGGGAGACCTTATTGCTCTCTACAGCTACCTGAATGGAGGTTGTAGTGAAGGGGGTGTTGGACTCTTCTCCCAAGTAACAAGCAATAGGACAAGAAGAAATGGCCTCAAGTTGCGTCAGGGGAGGTTTCAATTGGATATCAGGAAAAATTTCTTTATCAAAAGAGTGGTTAAACATTGGAACAGGCTGCCCAGAGATGTGGTGGAGTCATCATCCCTGGAGGCGTTCAAAAAACGTGTAGACGTGGCACTTCAGGGCCTGGTTTAGGAGGCATGGTGGTGTTGGGTTGGCGGTTGGACTTGGTGATCTTAGAGGTCTTTTCCAACCTTAATGATTCTATGATTCTATGATTCTGCTGTATCAGGTTCTAGTTGTGGAGGAAAGTCAATGAGCTTCCCAATGTCAGAATCATAAACTTACCTCCTATGAATGTCCCCTGTGCTATTTTCTTTGGTGATGGGGGGCAGAAAATACAGGGGATGGAAAATTCCCCCCTCTTATTGCTCTTGCATTGAAGAGTGCTGTAGATGATAATGGCATCAGCCACATCACCACTGTGTACTCTCACCATATTTAGAACATGTGGAGACAATTTGGTGGTGAAAACAGCAATGACTGATGTAAATTAGTGTTTCCCTCATTGCTGGCACTGCCAGAATCAATTCCCCTCTCCCCTACGTTAGGGCTCTTTTGCACTTTTCAAGAAAACCAGCTTCTTTCGGAGAGATTTAACTGTGTTTGGAATCACTGATGCCATTTCAGTAAGAGGTGAAAGAACAAAGCCAAAGCAAATGTCTGCCAATTTTGACCCTTAAAAGTTGCTTTCAGTTAAAATCGAAACAGTTAACAGTAAGGTTATTTTAATTCTTTTTCTTTTTTTTTCTTTTTTTTTTTTTTTAATTTTTTGAGGGAAAGGCTGTGAACATTGTCATGAGATTAATGCTTCATATCAATAGCACACTGGTGCAACATCACAATTTGTATCAGAAATCCTAAAAGTACAGTTCCAAGAATGAGTATAAAAAAATGCCTCTTTCACAATTCCCCTCCAACTGAATGGGTGTTCCCAATTATGATTCTTTCTTTAACTCATTTAGAACTTCCTTTATTTCTTGGCAGAACTAAATTTTAAAGACACTACCTCCTGGTTTTATAAGGGTGATTGCAACCCTGTTTTTTTAGCAGACGCAGTTCCTGCTGGTACTCCCATTGTTGTTTGCTCCTCAGCCATTTCCACATTTCATTTATGTCCCTAATTTCATATTTCATCTAAGAATGCAAGCAGGTGAAAGATTTTATGCATGCAGACACCTCCTCATCTAGAAGGGAAAGAGGCTTGCTAGGTTTCAAACTCAGTGTCCCACTATACCATATATTAGAGAAGTGGAATTTGCAATTAAGAAAGCAAGCTGCAAAATTTAGACTATGTCTCACTGATAAAAACAAAGAAACATCCTTTGCAAAATGATTCTAACCAATTATAGGGAAAGACACCTCTCAGGAGCACAGGCTTGATACTTCCAGCTGTCCTGAATTAAATTATATTTAAATCTGTATTCTGAATACATGACCTTGATGTTATTCAGCAGCTTTCAAAACAGAAGACATGCAGAACTTGATCAGATGATGGTTTAACTGTTTCGTTTACTTGCCTTCCCACTTCATGAAAGGCTTTAAGTAACTCTGACCCTTGCTATGTTCCCTCCTAGATGTCATCATTCATACAAATTTAGTATATGGTTACGTCTTCGCTACAGAATTAGAATAATTTATCCACAACTAAAATTGTGTCAACTTTTCTTCAAACTTGTTCTTGGCAATATCTAATTCCCATAGAGTCAAAGTTCTTGTTCATGGGGAAAAAAAAAAAAAAAAAAGCTTTATTGTAAAGCCTAAAGTGTGAATTTAAAGCAAGCTATGAATTTACCAGAATGTCCATGTGTGCATAATCTACTTCTGGTATATGAGTGTCTGATTTTGAGTTTAAGATAAGTTATTTTCCAAGTAACAAAGACTAAACCAAAACAAGTTGTTTGTTGGCAGCTACATGAATGAAGCCTGGTTTCTTATGAACTTTTGTCCTGTGCCTGTACTCCTTCCCTGAGTTTCGCTCCCTTTCATTCTGCAATATCTCAGCTTCCTCCTACTCTCCTGCTCTCACCTCCCTGTCCTGTAAGCACATACACAGTGTTTTATCTCTTTTCCATGTTGTCTGACTACTAGCTTGGCAGGAGTCAGCATGTGCTTTAGCTACTTGAGAGTGCTGCCGATGCTAATGCACAGCCTAAAAGCTCCTGAGCTTGCAACACCTTGCTCTTTATGAGTGAGACACTAACCTGAGTGTCTTCTTCCACCAGGTATCACGAAACTTGTAGGAACTTAATATTTTTGACAATTTTGCATCTCTATAGATTTGGTTAAAATAAACTTGCAAATTTAAAAATTACTAGGAGGGGATTAGCAGGCAATGTGATCATGCAAAATTTTCCTTAGTAAAACCAGCTAAAAAGGCACAGTGGGAGTGCACAGAGGGAGTTGCAGGGTAAAACAATACCTATATTGCTAAAGAATATTTCTGTTCCACTAACTATTTTTATGTTTATTCTGTGATCAAACATTTTTTTTACAATTATTTAGGAGCAACTGGGGGTCAGCCCAGACTGTCTCCAAGTTGGGAAATTCTGGAGAAGCAGCAATCTCTTCATTCTTTTTTGTTTTCTGATGTTTACTTGCCCCAAAATAATCCAAAGATAGCTTTACCATCTAGTTCACAAACAGGGTCAATCTGTTCTCCTGTTTCATTTTGTTAATTGTACATCACAGTACTGGAAGCACTTGATCACAGCCTAGACTAAGAGCTTCAGTGCTGATAGCCCAGTTCATACAGTTGTCTCATTTAGTGCCTCTGTAAACCCAGTGAATTCAAAGATTTATAGCAGTGCTGGATATTGCTCTGGTTCCTGGTACTGGAAAAGAAATGTACTCGTCTAACTACCTGATCACTACAGCTGTTTCAGAGGGATCAGAAGTCCCTTGGAGTTCATAATCATGCTATTGGAGAAAACTGGGACCAAAGCTTTCTGGGTCTTTCCCCCACAACAAGTAGGAACTTGCATTAGCACACAACTTTAAGTTAGTAAATTCCTTTTATCACATGACTGTAGAAGGGCATGCATCTGAAAAATGCAACCCTTCTCACTGGGCATGGGCATGCATTTTTTCCCAATTGTATGCATCCCAAAGAAGAAGGTACTACCTGAGGGGCAGCACACTGTATCATATTATAGTGTGAGATCTTGTCATAGGACTTTATTTGTCAAACAAATGCCAGCTAAGTATCCTATATAACTGGGTGAGAGTCTTCAAGCAGTGGGCTGAGGATACCAGTTCATGGACAGTTTTTGCCACAGAAGCAGCCCTGGCTTCTTTGAAAAGAATTGGATCAGCTTGTTCATGTGTTTTTAAATCCCTAGGTTCTACTAGTATCAACTACTCACTGGGATATGTGTCTTCATGTTGAACTCTTGCATTACAAATATTTTGGGGTGGGAATTTGTCAGGCAGTGGTTGGCCAGTGTTGTATCCACACAAATGCATTCACATCTAAACCAGTTTGAAAGAATGCTTTAAGGAAGATTTCATGAGCTGTTATTAGTAATGCATAGCTAGAACCTAGGTACTGCATGTTTTAATACTCTTCCATTGGCTCTTATTAGTAACACATTGGTAAAACTTAGCACAGCCTTCTGTCATTCACTCATTCATTCATTCATTCATTCTTGTTTCTTTTATTCTTTGGGTTAGGTTAATTTCTTTTCTTTATAATTTTCCATTAATTTGTTATATGGTCAGCATTTGGGGTATAAGCTGATTCACTCAGATGAACAGAAAATTTTTGAGTTATTTCAGTTGGAACAGACTTCATCTTTCATGTATCAGTTGCAAAGCTCTCTTTGGCCTCCATCTTTAAAGCTCCACAAACGTAATTTTTGTGAACTCATTGATATGACCCTTCTTGCTTTTTAGATATAAAAATGCCATTTATATTGACCTGTGTAGTTTCAGGTTATAGGTGATGCAGCTACTTAAAAAAAAAAAACAAACCCCAAAACCAAAAAAAACCAAGTTTCTATTCTGAGAGAGTAAAAACATTTTTTCTTGAACAGAAAAAAAATTGCCTATCAAAATTGTTCCGACAGTGTTCAGTACGCCTTTTTGTTTTGCTTTCTATAATCATTCCTTCAAGTTCATTCACTTTTAAAGGAATTTTGGACTTTGAGCAGTTTGAGTGCTTATTGCAAATTTGTAAAAACGAGTATCTGCATGGGGACTTCTTGAAAGTGGACTGTCTGTTGGAGAGGATGGGACAAACCCATTCCATACATGAGTGATGCATCTAGCGGCACAGCCTGACATTTAAGCAGTATGTATACAGCCAAAGCAAGGGATAGGGTGAGCAGGGCTGTCACTTCAGAGAGGCATCAAGAGGGACGCATGCTAGAGCTGTTGCCCTTCTCCAAAAGGAGGGCCTGCAGATCTCTGGGGATGCAGGAGTCTTTGCTGGCAGCAGCTGGGACGAGTCCAAAGAAGAGGGAAGGGAGGGCGAAGGGTTGCCAAAACAGGCTCCAAAGTGTCTTGTTGTGACTCTGACCAAGTGCTTACAACGAACTGTCCAGGAATGAGTTCCAGCTCAAAAAAAGCAGTCACTTAGTGGCGGTTATTTGGCATGCCTGCCTGAATAACAAACACACTGGGGTGGGAGCAGGGGTGTCGTAATTCACTTAAAATCAGTTCTCAAAGGCTGAAGCTCACCCCTTACAGAGAGCCAGGGATGGGCACTTCTGCCACATTGATCACAGTTATGGTCTGTTGTTCCAAGAGCTTAGCCTGAGCCCAGCCTCCTTACTAGTCTTCTAACAGAGTGAGTTTCAGACAAAAGGAAGAAGGGAAATTCATTGAATATATTCCTTTTTTGGACATATTCAGTTCTCCACACCTTAATGTTCTGCATTGATCCAGTGATATCTGAGCCATGTGTGGTGGTGCCACCAGTATCCAAATTCGTGCAAATACCCATAAAACATGGGTTGTTATGCATAGTTTGGCAGTTCTATGTAGGTAGTCTGCCAAAATGAGACAGGAGCCTTATCAGAAGGAGACAGGAAATTCTCAAGCAAATTTGGGAGTTGACTTTTGAGTTAAGAGTGTTGACAGGCACAGATCCCTCTGTCTGGCAATTATCAATTCTCCCCCTTATAGCTGCAGAGCAAATCCAAGCGTCTTCAGATTTTGGCTGGGCAGGAGGTGTGTTCAAGACTTGGTTCTCTAGAGCCGTTCTAATTCTGCAGTTCTGGTTCTGACTTTGGTTCAAAAGTGCAAGGGTCATATTCCCATGCTCCAGAAATCTGAGAGCAGCATCTGTTGCTCATGAAAGATTTCCACCCAACATGGTAGAAATTTCAACACATATCTGATGAGATTGCGACATTGTCAAATCAGAATATAAATTCAACTCTAGACTACATTTAATCCAGACCCAAAACACTGCCTAGGATGTATTAGAGGTGCTGCTGCAAGTCAGTAGGCTGTTTTCCCTTTCAGGTATCTATGGGGTTTTTTTCTCATCCATGCATCACTTGGCTCTGCCAGATAACTAAGTAGCTGTGATCAACTTTAGTAGTGAGGATATTCATGTCTTTGTGGTAGCATTTTATATGATTGCTTCAGCATCAGACAATACATTCAGATGCTAGTAGGAGTATGCTCGGACAAAAGGTGAATGACAGTTTTTCTTGAAGTGGAAAACTTACTCAATTTTCTGCTAAATTATTCTGTCCCTATCGGCAGTTTGTTATTTCCACAGGCTTGGCTCATAAATATTGGATGTTTGCCTAGCTGGGAAATTGCATTTCCATTTTCAACACCTGCTACGTGCTAGACTTCTATGAGAGGGCTAGCTTGTTTTCTGCAAGTAAGGGATACTTACAGTTAGAATTGTTATCCATGACTATTGTTAAAAAGTGGTTAATGCTCATCCCAGTTTTACCTTTCCTACAAGATGACTTCAGTTTGCTATTAATTTTGAAGTATGTTTGGGATTCTTACTTGACTTTTGTTGTTCTTATGATGTAACCACGTAACCATATCTCATGCAGGCATAAAAGATTCTGCGCTCTTCCTTATAAACCCAGGCTATGATTTTCTTGGCTGATATCTCCCTCCACACCCAGCCTTCCACAGTGTGTTTGTTAGTGGCTGTTTAGCAAGATGCAAGCATTTGCATTTCATGGCACTGTACCTATAGAGGCTGCAGAGAATTCAGCATATCTACTGAGGTGTTATGTAAACAGAGGACATTTTTGATAATTGGAATTATACACGGTTGCACACAATTGTCCATGGAAGCTCTGAAACCATTGTTATATATTTTGTTTACCAGTTCTCAGTAACTATTTTAGTAAGACAGACAGATTCAGGGCTAAATCTATTCTCTGTCAGGCTGGCAAACCTGGATTGCTGCCCATACACAGCATGGGTACAGAATCAGTATGATATCTTGGGCTTTTCTTACACAATGATGCATAAATATGTAAATGCTGAACTATTTCCCCCCAACCTTGCCAGAGCACACTGAAGTACAGTGTCCCCTTAGTGGTATACACCATGGACATATCCTTTCCTGCCTCCTACCCACCTTTACCCTAAGGCTGAGACCTGAAAGGGCAACACAGGGGCATTCCTTCACAGTCTCGGTAGCCTTGTCTCAATAAACAAAGGCACACAGGCATGTATTATATCATTAACGTGGCAGATCAGTGCATACCTTGTAGCCTAATGCAGCCTAAGGTGGTGTTTTCATTTCCTATAGTTTAGGAAAACCAGCAAACTTAAACTGGTTGTTTTGGTTGTTAGGTTTTTTTAGGATCTGTTATCTTTTACTTCCCAATGAGTTTAGAAAGACAATGAATTCAGAAACAGACATTTATGCATAACTTGAAATAACATATCACAGCATCTCTGTGCAAGTTGTGTCATCTATTAACCATAAATTTGCAAACACATTCTCATGCATGAGACACACTTCTCTCTCCTCTTGCAGCAGCCCCAGAGTACTCAAAAAGAAAAAGATCCAGTCAAGAAAATCAGATAGACTCACAAATGGACACGAAGAGAACACCATTCTCTTGCTCACAGATTCTTCACTGTAAATAAATATCTGTTTATTTATCTAGAGGCACAGAGTTAAAATGACTGATGAGCACAGTGGCAGGAGATTCCTGTACTTAATGGATTTGTTGCTGCAACCTTCAAGTATGGGTTTAGCTTACAGCTGGTGATAGAATGAAGATGAAAATGCAATTTCCTGCCTCCCAGACTGAGTGAAATACACCTGGGAATGAACAGGACTAGGGAACACAATTGTCTGGAGTCCTTGAAATGGAGGCTGGGTGGCATATAAGTTTTGCTGTGGCGCTTTCCATAGGAGCACATTTATCTGCTCTGTTCATTCCTCCAGAGTATGCTAAAGGTTATCACTGTTCTAGCTTTTATACTAGTTTCAAACATGTACGCATTAATCAGCAGAGATATGACACTGAACTTTTCCTTGGAACTTCTGCATATTTACTGTCTTGCATGACATATGTATATATCATTAATGGATGTTGATAAGAACAAACGAGAAGGAAATATTTAACAGACGCAAACAAGCACTATACTTAGCATATGATTTATAAGTTTAAAATGGAGTCCAAATGCTAGTGGTGGGAGCCTTGTAAACTGCATATGCAGTATTATGTTCTGCATCACCACTTAAAAATGAAAAATTAAACATTACTTCAATTTACTTAGGCTACAATGAATATCTTCAGTGCTTTATGAATTACTGAGATGTGCTTTCATGCCAAACTAAAATAAAAAAATAAAACCCCCAAATACCTACAAGAAAACTCAAGTGTCTCCACTTTACAAGGCTTTTGGAGTCAGAGACAAACATGTGCTTATGCCATCACAGTGCAGTCTGGCCCAAGACAAGACAAAAAGCATTGGAGAGTACATGAAAGCAAATTAATTCACTGGGAAAGTCCTTTGCAGGTCACTCCTGGAAGGCAAAGAGAGTGATCTCCATTTTCAGCCCTCTCCAAAATAATCACTTAGCAGCATTTCAGAAGGTCAGGTCAAGTGATCTCAGTAGGAGATGGAACCAAGGGAAACGCTTTCCAGTGTCAGACTTCCCTCTATGGCAGCTAAAAATGGGGGGTTTAATGCAGAATAGCAGTGAAGGAGAGGAAAGGGAATTTTCATATAAAAGGAAAGTATAAACAGAGAGAACATTCCTTCAGAGAAAGCAAAGCAAAGAAAAAGTAATCAATTTTTTCTGCCCACTCTTGAAGTGAAAACTTTAGGACCCCATAGACCAATCCAAATGAAGTTAATGGAGAGATTCCTAAGGATTTTTGTGGACTATGGAGTTATACTGAACTGCTGGTGTTTCATGGACAGGCTGCTGACATGTGGGTAGGAGGGATCCGGTCCTGTGCACCTTATTCCAGAAATAATGCAAGCAGTTGATCACAGACCTATGGGGTCATGCCCTGCTTGTCCCATGGAAAAAGCTAGGTAGGCTTTTATGGTGGTGACAGTTTTCTTCCTCTCTCCCCTTCACGATGATTGTGAACTGAAAAGCAAGACAACACTGTTGAGGCAGATATAGAAATCAAGAGGTAGAACAAGCTACGCTAGCTGGTGAAGTTATGGTGCTTGGGGAGACATGAAGCATTGCTGAGATGGAGTGTTTACAGAAAAAATCCCACAGCTCATATTTGTATTATGTATTTATAAATTCCTGGAACTCAATTTTATAGGGTTTTTGATTAATGGCTGTACTGCAGTTCAGCTCCAAGCCTATTGAACTTACTGTACTGGAACTGAGCAAGACATACACTAGCCAAATATGAACACTACTACTGGACTGTGATTTAAAGGTGGTTCATTGCTCAAAGGCATTGCTGTGGAAGCTCTGCTTATTGTACATGTACAGCGCAAAGCTAAAGGAGGGCCTCTCAGAAGCCTTCTTAAAATCAAAGCCAGATATGTGTTTGTCTCGGACACCTCCATGGCAGAAGAGGTGAAGAACAATGAAAAATGCTGTGATTTCTCCATCACTTTTACAATAAAGTGGGTGCAGCTCTTGTTGATGTACAGATTCTCCTAATTATATATTTATGTCACTTCAATCACAGTATCTTCCAGGAGCATGGCCAAATGCTCAACTTTCTTATGCTGGTGGTGTATGCCAAGTGTTCCCACACTGTGGTATTTGACATTACTGCTGTTTCTCTCACACTTCAAAGAAGACATCTGTGGTTATGGCTGGCAAATGCCGACTTAATTGTTGATTATCATAATAATATAGTAAAAGCAGTTTCATTCCGTTGAGGTGGGAGTCACTTCATTAAATACAGGCCTTATGGCTATTATGATTTGTGAGGCGAAACTTGATGCCTGTAATCACTTGGTGTGCCAACTGGAGTCAAATGAAGCCAATGTAAAAAAAAAAACTGGATGAGAAATCTGAAGATTTGCCAACGTTGAGAGAAACTTCTACAGTCCCTTGGGTTGTGGTCTTCCCAGACAATGCAGCCTTTGGCTACAAGATGGAATTGCTTTAGAAGGTGCAAACTCTGTTCGATCCCAGAGCTGGTATGTGAGAACAGGATCACTGGGATATTTGACTCACCCTCTTACAATCAATTCTAGTGAAAAATAAAACAGAAGATTGATAATCGTTGTTGATAATACAAATCTTTAGAAAACACAAGGAACATCCCTTATCAGCATACTCCCTTTGAAAGTGCAGGATTTCAGGCAACTAAATCTGTTTCATCTCACTTCTTTCTGAGTATAGCATAAAGATGAGGCTGCATGTGAAATTTGGAAATGCTCAGACTCTCTCTGTTAAGAGAATAGTCTCTTCTTCCATACACTGTGTAACAACAACTGCAAAAAGCAGCCCACCCCTTTATGCACAGACTAAATCCTGGAAAACTGTATTTGCAAGTAAAAATTAATACTGAAGAATTGTTTCTAAGAAAGATTTTCTCCTTTAGTAGTTTGGCTTTGTGTTTTTAAAAACACGAAACAGTTGCAATGATGCTGGCTTATTAAATAGCCCCAGTCCAAAAAAATTAAGAGGTATAGAGTTGCTGAAATTCATTTAATTACACTTTTGCAACATAATGGGCTTAGCCTGTTTTTAATGAAAATGTTACTAGTTGTTATGACTGCTTGCATTTGGATGAATGTCCTTTATTGTTAAGTCTAAAATACTATACATAAGTAATTAGCATGATCTATTTATGGCAGAATTACATCTTCTTTTGTTTTGTTTGTACTGGGTTTCTTCGGTACTCGTCTTCAATTAACTGCATTTTTACTTAGCTCTTCTTATTTTCTTTGAGCTTTACAAGGCATAGTGGCTGTCTTTTCTTACTCAGGACACTATTTTGAAAGATAACGGTTTGGAGCGACTTGTATGTTTCTTTTTAAAGAAAACTTTCATTCATGTCTGTTGAAGTCCTTGGTTTCCAGATGGTTCAAATATAAAGCAGCATTTTTCTTGCTGTGCCACACTGTCTCTTGCACTGCTGTGATGGTTTAGTCACAACTAATGGCTGTCAAACAAATGAGACTCTGATTTGTTATTTCAGAAGTCCCTGCTGCATGATTTAAGGGTGCGAAGTGGGTCAGCCACCAGTCAGACATTGCAGCAGACGGTCAAGCTCCAATAGGAGTGACAGACAGTCATAAAGTTGCCATTTTAATGGGAGAATACTGGAAAAAAAGTTACAGTTTGAGTACGTTAACTCTGGAGAAAAAAACCCTGGTGCTTTAAAGAGGAAAGGCAACGACATCAAGGGTGTGTTCAAATATCTATAGACCGTCAACGTTTTAGATTCAGATACATTCCCAGGCTTTCAAAGTAGGAATGATGTGAGGTAGTGTGAGTGTATTTGAAAGTACCAGAAGTTAGAGTTGAGCCTAAGGATTTGGATCAATGTGGTATGCAGAAGACCACTCACACTGGATAGTTAGCTTATGCAGAAACTGGTGATTCGTGCCATCTTGGATGTAGTCATGTCTGGGAGTATCAGGGACCAAAAGGGTGGAGGAGCCATGAGTGACCTCACTCTTCAACTCCCAGAACTAACATCTCTTCGACACAGTACTTAGATGAATCATATAAAGAGATGACAGTCCCCACTGTTTGCTATAGCTGTGGGTATAGTGGATTTATAGGATAAAATCTGGTCTCCAGTATCTTGACATACTGTATTACTGAAAATACGAAGGATTAGAGAATACCAAAGGGATCATGTATTTTCAGCCTGACTCATTAAGTAATTTTGAGCAAGTATTCCCAAAGGTTTCCCCAGTGTTTCTCACAGCTTTATCAGTCCAATTCCATCTCACCAAAAGGAGACAGACAGGCTCCCACTGACTTCTTTTGGAGCTGGATTGGTCCTGAAATGTGCTCCATACAGTATATACAGCTATTTGCTTAGAAGCCCGAAAATAGCTAAAATCATATTAACAAAGTGCAGGGATGCTCATTAATTGGCATTCTTTTTGCATAAATTGTATGCATTTTATGGTTTCTGTTTCTGGCTGTCAGATTATAAACCAATCACCAATACAAAGGGCATAAAAGATTATGAAAAGCACAGGATCACAGTCTCTCATTATGTCATGTATGCCGTGTGAAAGGAGAACAAGGACAGTCTGCCTTTGGGACCAGTGAAACTATGACCACTTAACAGTATTCATAATTATAATTCACTTCTGTATGTCCATTTTTTAGGGCGATACCTTTTTTCTTCACTAACATACTTTAAGTCTAGCAACTAGAAGCCACTTTTATGCTTTCTCTTCTGAATTTAGTGTGAAAATTGGAGGAAAGGACTTTCTGAAATATATTGCAATGATTCTACACACTAACTACGAAACAGATTTGGTTTTTGCAGAACAAAATTATCAGCAGAAGGTAGTTCTACACAAACTTCACATGCTAAATCTCTTAGTGCTACGGTTTATCTGTGTAGGGAATATCATACCGGATTCTAGTTTTTATCAATTCCGCATTCCAGGAAAGCTGCGTCTTTGTCAGACAACACAGTAGCAGGACTTGTCCAGATGGTAGATGCAGAGCGTAGAGGCGGAGCACTCATCTCAATACTCCTCGAATATCTATACTGTTTAAAAATGTTGAGCCATTTTTCAAAGGCCATCAAAGGACAGGGGCTCTAAAGTTATTGTCACTTCCCAGAGTGTTACAGAGCTCTATGGCAATCCATTCTGAGATCTGCAAAGGCACCAAAACACTTTTGGCAACTGAAGGAGTAAGCACCTTTAGACAAGTTTGAAAATCCTACCCATGATGCTGTTTTTTCCTCTTTGTTTCCACAGGTGATGTCTCACTGAAAGGAATTGAACAGGTTTATGTTCTTTCTTGAACTCACATTTTGGCTAAAAGTCATCACTGTGAGGTTTCACTATGTGTAGGAGGTGCAGATCCACAAGAAAACTTCACTGCTATTATTGCGATCACCAGAAACTTTTTCTCATTGATAACAAAAAGGAGTATACATATTGTTTCTAGTGCTTACACATGGTCATGTAAACACTTATTGAGATTTAATACGTTCACATTTTGATTTAGCTGAAATTGATTCTACATGGCCTTATGTAAAACCAGATAAGGATCTGTGATCAAAAAGTAGTGTACGGATAACTTTTTTTAGCCAAATCAGTATCATGGTTTACATAAACAAGCCCAAATACATGATCTACCATACCATGAGCAAAAACCATTGTTAGTATTCCTCTGGAGGTGACATGTGAGTGGGTTCACACCTTTCCCAAGCACTGTTCAGGCTACCCACAGACCACTTGATAACTGCTTACATCAATCATGAGTTTACCAGGTCTGTGTCTAGCAATATCATTTACAGCTATATTAATGTAAATCTTTATTACAGATATTCTGCAGCTAGGAAAATAGTGGCAAGCAATAACCTAGCTTTCCCTAGGTTTTATTTTTAGTTTTTGTGACACAGATGAGTGAAATGCACAGTTGAGACATATCTAAATATATTTTTGCCCATACATGAATAAATCCAGGGACCCTTGGGTACAAGAACTGTCTTCATCTCCCACAGCAGCTCCCACAACAAATATAGTCTCTCAGTTTTCACAGCCTACGCAACAGTATAATTGAGACAAAGCTAATTAGTACTATCGTTCCCATTTCACAGGTAGAAAAGCAGCTTTAGAAGGCTGCATTCTTTTTTTTACTTCAGAGCCACTGAATGCACTCTGGCTACCCAAGGTCAAAACTACAATGAAGGCAAAACAAACAAACAAAAAACTTCAACTGTGCCACTAAGAGTCAACTTCAGCTAATACAGCTCAGACTAAAACTAACATGCTTTGTCTTTACTGGTGTAACATTGTGGCAGCTACGTGTTCATCAGTAAGGAACAGTAAAATCAATCAGTAAAAAAAATGCAGTTAATTTTAGCAGCATAAACAAGTCCTTAATGTCTTTCCCAAACTTACAAAGGCAATTCCCAGGGGAGTTAGGAGCTGAACACAGGTTAGACACCTTAACCACCGGACCACCAGACACTTGTTTCTGACTAGTTGGACACTGAGGAGAAATCCTGCAAAAATTTCTGGGAACTGTCAGCTTTCAGTTGGCCTCAGCACTCTTTGAAGTCACGAGCATTCGGAAAGCCACAAATAGTCTGCACGATGCCAAAGGCCAGTTCTGATAAGACTGTACATGTTTCTTTGCAACATTTTTTCTAAAACTGTATGAAAAGCAAGATTTTAAATTCATTGTACATTATTCAGTTAGTTATGGTAGATTTTTAATTGTTATTGCTATTGCAATAACATCTGGAGGCCTTCATCAGGATCTGGCCTCACTGCCCCAAGACTCTGTAAGACGCAACTTTTCTGAGTTATAGTGAATGAGACCCCGCAGACTTCATCATGTAAGGGGAGAGGAAGTGGGGACATGCTTCTGGCATCTGGGGCTGGCAGGCAACCAAGATGCTCTGGGATTGTCCGATGGGCACATGTCCAGTCAGGAGAAGGGCCGTAGCACTAGGCTGCAGCTGAAAATAAAATCTTCTCGTAAGGCTGCTTTCACACGCAACCCCATGAGGTGAAATACTCAGCTGCAATGCAAGGCACATGACGTTTCTCCTGCTCCGTGACCTCAGTTAATCCAGCGTGTAGGTTCACAGAGCAGGAGAGAGGCCACAGCGGTGTTCGATAAAGACAGGAGGTTCGGCCTTCCCTGCTGGGGAGTAATAGGAGCCTCACACTTGGTGCTCAAGATCTGACAGAGCTCACGTATAGGCATGAAGTAAGATGTCAGCCTCCATCCCACAAAGCTCGGAATCTGACAGAAAAGATTTAACACGTGGCTTAAGAAAACAAGGCAGGGAAGGGGAAAGGCTGACAAGAGAAGAGGGTATATTTATGTATGTAGCGGGGTGCTCAATTCACAGACATGCCCTCAGGCAGTCTATACCAGCAAACACAGCAGTAAGCTGTACTTGTAAATATATATTTTTGTTTACTCAAACTGTAAACAGTGATGACAGCTGGGAGAAGAGCAAAGATGGGTAGGAGGGAGGAGAGGAGGGATTTTTTTAGAATTTCTCATGAAGAAATAAATTTGTCAATCTCAGAACCAGTGAAAAAGTGCACTGGCATCAAACCATAAAACAGTTTCTGCATGACACATGCTGACAATCAAGGTTTGTTGGTTTTTTTCACTGAATGATATTGTTTCACAAAGCATTGGAACATTTTCAGTTAAGGGCCAGATCCTCACAGTGATGCAAACCAGAGTAATGTCACTAGTCAGTGATGCTATACTACAGAAGATCTGGCCATCTAGGCAAAATTCAGATGCCCGCATTGTTAGAGAAAAAGGACTTCCAAGGCTTTTAAATACGTTTCCCTTGTGTCTTTTGGACAATATTGTTCGTTCTTATGATTCCACTGAAATGATACTGTCCTTCAGGTCATTGACTTGCTAGTATTTAGCAATCAGAGGAGATTCTCACTTTGTAACAACCACACCATACATCCCAGTCTTCCCAAACTCCTGAAAACATTTTCAATCAGAAAAGTCCAATCAATTAAATTCAAACCATGTGGAAGGAAAGTCTATTCACTTCAAACAATTAAACAATTTGTGTTTATAAACATATTCTTTGTTTGTTTATTTCTTTCAAAGTTCAAGTCAAGCAAGCTGTTTTGATCTGTTGAACTCAAAATATTTTCAGATGGTCAACTTGTAAACTTTTTGACATTGACTCACATTTTTTCTTGCCGAATGCATGACTTTTAACTCTTTGAGACTTCCTCAGCTTTTGGGATTCCTCTCCTCAATTTTAAATTGTAATTCAAAAGCCATTTCGTTTCATCTTTATAACTGAAACATGCTCCAGTGATTTAAAGCATTTTTAATCTTTTGCAATCCCAAGACTTAGCTTTAAGAAGAAGCTACCACTTGCTTCGTTTATTTGTTCTATGTGTTTAATCTTGTTTCCTTCTCTGTGCACAATTTACTCAATATAGGTTCCTACACTCTCCTCATCAGCACAGTATGTGACTGCACTTTGGTGGGATTTTTTAAAATTTTCTTTTATTTCAGATGCATATTCTACTCTTTTTTACATCAAAGAAGACTGGTCTGTGAAGTAAGCTTTTTTCTGGGCTTAAACACACTGACAGGGTCCTGCAGTCTACACAGAAAAGTTAGCATTGCAGTAGACATTTCTATTGAGTGTGAAGAGAGAATTTCTCAGCCCTTCATGAAGGGCTTTGAATCAAATGTCCTATAGAAGCAAATCAAGACAATATTATGGAACAGAAACACCCAAAGAGCAATTTGTGGAGGGGCTGATTATTACACCATTCAAGCTGGCACAAAAGTGCTAAATCAAGGCACAGGCTCTCTGTACTACGGCATGCCGAGTTCAAAACTGAGATCCTGACATAAACGTTGGCTTCTTGACTTTTATTTATGCCAGAGAGCCAATTTACACTCAAATGCAAGATGTGTGTTATTCCTGAACGCTACAGAAGTGGTGCATCTGAAATCATGTTTGAGGGGATGTCAGATTGCCGCTCTCTCACTACCAGAAAAATTCTAATACAAGTAGCTAAGATCCTAACACCAATTTCTTCTGTACACCTTAAATAACACCATCTCAGCTTTGCAGAGCTCTAAGTGGCTATAAATCAGCTCAAGAACTGGAGTAGAGGTATAAACCTCAATTGTTCCCTGCCAATTTGTTCATTTTCTGCATTCGAAGCTTGGTGCCCTTTGCCCACCTGGGCTAAGGTTCTCAGGATCTTCTCTGGAGTCAGAAAGTACCTGCTTAGCAACATGGGAAGAGGGGCCTATGTTTTGCAGCTCCTACCCCTCCCTCTGGAAGCCATTCTGCAGAGGTGGCAGAGACGAACGTTTTCTACCATTGCTCAGGACTATTGGTGGAGTAGAGATCAGGAGGAACAGGGGCCACAGCAGAGAGAATGAAATAGCAGTTGTGTGCTGCAGAGACCTAGAGGCTACAACAATGATAATGGGGCAAAACCCAGAAGTGTTTCTCCATGTCTTAGCAACACATAGCCCATCTCACCCAATTTCTGGCAATCTCTGTAGTACATGAGGCTTATGTAGGGATACAGTCTGTGTGTCTGTTCATAAGTCCCTCCTAATAAGTTTTGAGCTTGGCCATTGTTGAGAGAGGATCTTAAGGTGTTTGGCTTTTACGAAGGTCATGGAAACAGATGGCCAGAGAGAAAAGATGGGAGCGCTATGTTTGTGCTCCCACTGAGGGAAGTCCAGGCAGGAAAGAGAAACTTGTAGACTTTGGTACCAGACAATCCACACAGCATAAAAAGTGAAGAACATCCAAACTGCAGCAGGAGTTTCAGTTGCAGTTTGACTTTTTAGGAGACCAAAGAATCCAACCACAAGACATTAAGCTACAATAAAACAAACTTCATTATTGGTACTACTCAAGGAAGTGTACTACTGCAGACTGATTTTCGCCATCGAGAGCTCAATGTGCAATATCTCAGCAGGTCCAAACCCAGAAGCTGCTCTGGCTACTGCTTACATTGGCTCATTTCAGTCCAACTCTCTGTCATACCCCAGGCCTCCTGTGGGCCTCAGGCAGGTCAGCTTCTCTCTTTGCCAGTTTTTCACCTGCAAACCAGGAATAATTGGAGCACAGTTCAGCTCCATAGGAATAGCATGAGAGTAAATACTATAAAGATACAACTCACAAGTTTTATGAAGTTGAGGAGAACAGAAGGGGTTGTCTAGAGCCACAATTCTGCCAGCTGCCTCTGCCAACAAAGCTCTCTAATGGGAAGAGACCACATGACATGAAAAGGCATTTAGCTACCAACAGAGCCATGCCCTTTCCAAGCATAAGCTACACAACACAAGGACTCTGCAGCAGCATATCTGTGTCAGTGCTGTACAGGTAGAGCTTGTTTTACAGAGACTTTTATTTTAAAAACAAAAGAACTATGCAGGAAAAACTCTAGCGTAGATCTGGCCCGGGCTTACAGTTGAGTGTTTGCCAGGTTGACTCCATCAGCCCAGTGCTCCTTGTAGGCAACAACCACCAGAGGCATGATCATGCTTTGTATAGATATAGCTACCTTCCAGAAGCAAAGTGGACTAACGGAGTAAAAATCCACTTTTGCCAGGACAAACTCAGAGAGTCTTCTGCCCATGTGGTTGTGTTGATGGCAAGAAGTAGTGCAGTCCCTGACTGATCCTGCTATAAAACAGTGCATCTTTGAGATAAGCTCAGTCAAAATTTCATAGCTGAACTGGTGCAGCTTTTCTACGTGGTCCATTTTAAAACTGTTTCTTTGATCTTTTTTCCACCTGTAGAACAAGCTAAACTGATAGCAAGCAGATTAACCCACTGAAAAGACATTGTGTCAAGATTATAGATATGAATATTTGAAGAATGTGAATATTGGGAGAACAGAATCAGAAGGAGAGGGGGCCCCTCTTTTGTCACTTGTGCTTGGTTTGCACAAGTTTAATTGCATCAGCTGCAGTGGAGTTTTCCCCCAGTCTAAACTAAGTGTTAGAGAGAGAGGTGGGGCACAGGGAACATCAAGAGTCCACAGTGGGAATTTTTGAATTAGCTAGTGAACTGAACAGTCTGGACAATTTTTAAGTGCATACATTTCTTACACAGAAGCCTGATGGAAAGGCATAAAGAAAATAATATTTGTGAAGATGCTAAATGCAATTATTCCCAGAAAAAAGTATCAAAGGGAGTATTTGCCCAGGAATAAATTTATGTTGTATGCAAAGCACAGAAAAATACTTGTGAAGCCACTGTTAACAAAAAAAATCCTCTTTGGCATCTACTCCAGAGAATAGCAACCAAGAAAAAAGAAGATAATAAGCTTCTGTGTTGCATTACTTTAAAAATTCACTTGAATGAAAGCAAGTAGTATAATAATGAACTGAGCCAGAGAGCACTGTTCAATTAGATGTAGCATTTAAGAGAGTTTATAATAACAACACTTACAAAGAAAGACTTGGTTGGGCTTATTGTTATGGAAAGGGGAAAAAAGTTGTGGCGAGTTAAATGACATTTATAAAATAGGAGGGTCTGATCAAACTGATCCAGATTAGTCCTCCACAGCAGTAAGACCTTAAAATTAGGTCATGGGGATGAAAGGAGAATTTAGTCTAAACTATTTCATACAAAGGCTATGTGACATATGGAACATGTTACCCTAAAGAGTAACTAAAGCAAGGAGCATGAATGTTTTCAAGAAAGAAAACAACAGGGAACTGCATAAGGAAATTTCCAACCATGGAAGCTTCGAAAGGAATACAATTCCTATTTATGTATTTATTTAGGGTAGTCAACCATTATCTGCATTCTGAAGGGAAATTATGATAAGCATTATTTCTTCTTCTTTCCCCCTTCCTAACTGTGGTGTTTGTGGGATTTAGTTTGTTTTCTTTTCATTAGAAGGGCTGCAATTTTGCCTTCCCAGAACACAAAGGACAAGAGCTAATAATATGTTAATGGATATGTATTTTCTTTCAATATGTAATGGTTTAAAATCTTCATTCTTTGTATTCTCTTTTGCTTTCACTAGAAGTTTTATGAATATGAAGATTTTTTTAGTACAAAATCGGCACTTTACTTCGTTTTACGTATCTGGAAAAACTTCATGTCCTGAAAATATTCTCATGGCTTAGTCTGTCTAGAATTAGACACTGGCAAGCAATCACCAGAACAAGCCATGGGACAATTTGTGATAGTACTGCTGGTCCTATCCTGCTGTACTTGAGTTCCTTGAACAAGTTCTTACTCAACCTCCCTGCTAAGTATCTCAGACTGTCTCCTGCATTACATACTGGGCTAAAAAGGTACAGTGCTTTTTTGATTACTGTTTATCAAGTACCAACCTGTAATGTAATGTTTTAATACAGATGCAAGGACTAAACTAAGTAGAAAAAGAGAAAAAACAAAACCAGGCTAAAATTGCAATCTCTCGTCTGAACCCTTTCAGCCTGTAGGAGAAACCAGATTTCAATCACAGACCCAGAATGGCTAATTCACAGTGGTGCAGATTTACCTCACCTAACACAAAGCATACCATTTAGGCAACTCAGCCCAGATAGGCAGGATGGATATTTGCCTTCAGTGTGCACACTGGAAAGGATTTAAAGTTAACCCTCAGTGATGAGAGGGGTTTAAATCCCTTAATGCAACTGTAGGGTTCTGGAACTGAAATTGAAGGAAAATATTGAAAATTAATCCAGAACTTTAATTTCAAATCTTGAACCTAAGACTTTATTGTAGTATGAAAATTTCTCTTCAGTTAGAAACAACTAAAAGAAAATTGAGAGGCCATTGTCCTTATACGGTGAATAGAACTCTCTTTTCTACTGCCAAAAATTGCAGGTTACGAATAAGGCAGTAAAATTACAATATATTTTTGTGGATTGATACTTGCATTTTAAGGTATTTCTTTCACTAGAGTATAGACAAACTAGCTCCCTTTCTTGCAGTAATGTTATTTTCCTCCTTTCACATAGCTGTAGACCATCTGAGCCAGCAAAACAGATTACTCTAAGTTTCACAGCATAGACTCATGTTTTCTCCAAATTTAAGGGAAAGGAAAGAATTTGGAGAAATGACGATCTTTGTTTTGGCTTGTTCATAGAACACAGAATAGAGGAAAAGAAGATAGTTTGGCTTTACCACCTTATCGTTCAGAAATTTCCATATGCTTCCTTCCTTCACTTTTGTTAGAGATCTAACATGGAAAGATCTTCTAAACACAGAGTCACATCTTCTTCTAACTTGTACCAAGGTAAATCTGAAGTAGCACCACTCAAGTCAATAGAGTTATTTTAAGTCTAAATAAGCAACTTAATCATAAGACACAGCATTGTGTCTTAAATTCCTCCAATTTGTTTGGAATCATGTTGATTGTGAGCATTAACACCTGACCCATTCCCTATTGGATTTCCTCATAACAGTTTACCAGTACTGACATTAGCTTAATAGAAAACTGAGCCAGCTCAGACACTGTGCCAGATTATGACCTCAGTTATGTGCAACTCAGTCTACAGTCGCCTGCTTTCTGCGTGACCAAAAGCAGAATTTGGCCTCGAGCTTTAATTTTTAAGAGTTGCATGTACACAATTGTCTCCAAGCATAATACCATTTAATAATTTAAAATGGGAATAAATGTTCTTTGCAATATTCCTTAATTTCTAGCTCCCAGAATTCTAGTCCCAGAATATGTGTTTTACCTTTTCTAAATGACTCTAGCTTGTAAATCCAACCTCTGCACATGCCCTTGAGTCCCATAGTCCAGATGACCCGAATCCTCCCGTCTTGACCTGCCAGGTTCTTTTCTGCTTTCCACTCACTTATATCTTAATTGAAGTTATACTGAAAGTATGAAATCACAAACTGTACGCCCATATGTATGCTAACAAGAAAGAGGCCTTCATGACATGATCAAGGAAGACATTTCTGAGGCTTGAAGTGCTTTCAGCCCAGAGATGTAGGTTTAGGGTAAGATGATAGGAGCATGGGACAGAAAAGAGGTATGTATGTGCTTTTGCCTTTTTCTGGGGGGGCACAGGAGATACTTCCTGAGTATGTGTAGGCTTCCCATCAGTGCCAGCCACAGGAAAAGTTGCCTTCCATTGGAAAAGCCCTTTACTCCTGCTTGTAGCTCAGCAAAGCTCTTTGTGTTCCCATTGTCAAAAAGGCCTGAGAACTTATTATCCCCTTTACCTCCAGTTATCCCAAGATGTTGACTGACCTCTCACCTTTAGTAAAGAGTTTCCCCATATGTTTGCATCCCAAAAGTTCCTAAGGATGTGATTGCTTTGTTTTGTTTTTGCAATGGGCTCCCTTCCATATTTTCTAGTAACAGACTGAGATCAGGTTAGGAAGATGCTGGTCTTCCACAGATTTCAGTGAATATGCTCCCCCTTTTTCTAGCACTGGTAATATCCTGTATCATTTTAACATGGGCCTTTAACTCGGAATCTGTACAGAATACACTTGCTAGGTTAAACTCACCACACATTGCCAGGGCCAGTACCTAGTCAGACAGGAATAGAAGAGGGAGAGAGGAGTGCCCCTCCCCCTCGGCTTTGTTCCCATGAGTGTCCAAGTTCAGCTTGCTCAATGCAACTCTGCCTGCAGCAGGGAGAGCAGGGGCTGCTCACCCAATACTCCCTGCTGAGAGGAAGTGGGTGGAGAGGGGTTGTTAAGACGACAGAAGTGCAGAGAGCCCAAGCTTCACCCCACTCCCATTCCTTGCTAGCCAAAGTAGCTGGCTGGGAGCATGGGAGAGTAAACTGCTCCAAAAAAAAAAAAAAAGAAAAAAAAAAAGAAGGATGAAGTAATTGACTCTTGTAGCAGAGCAAAGGGAGTGCGTGTGGTGGTGGAGGGAAGATAGGGAGGAACTGTGACTCTGACTCACAATATATTCTGTACTCTGCTCCTGGGGAGATGCAGCTGTGCATCTCCCCTTGTATAGGCTACACTGTAAGGTTACACTGTCGTCCAAAGTAAGCATCCCTAATTCTCCCACTTCCTGAAGCACAACAGCATTTGGCTCCTTTTTAATCAGGGATTTCTACTGTGCAAATTGAAGTCTAGGACCAAGCTTTTCCTATGTGCAGAATTAAAAATCTCTCCCTTGATTGTTTTGTTGGTTCCTGGGGAAAACTACTGAACTGTTACGGCCGATGTACGTTGGCCTGCTCCTTTTTTAAAGCTGATTCCAAGTTATTCTTAATTCCTCAAGGCACCTGAGATCTTCTGCATGAGCCAGCCATGAACACCTTTGGCAATGTTTTCCACATCCTTTGTCCTTCCTCTGCTTGCTTCCCAGTTACTTCTGACTTCACTAGAGTAAGGACTGTTTCCCTTTGCTACCACTTCAATAGGAAGAAATATGGCATGGAAGTACTTCCGATTTTGGCCAGCTGACTCAATGGACCTTGCCTGGGGCCAGCAGAGTGTAGGGAAGAACTAGAAGGAAGACGCTAGTCCAGTGGGTAGAACCAACCACAGCCTAGACCTCATGAGAGGAAGGTCTGAATGCCCACTCTCTCATTCTCTTCTCACATGACCTTGGGCTCCCATAACCTTGGAAAAGTCATGTAACCTGTTGGGGCTTTAGTTTCCAAACTGTAAAACGACAGCAAAAGCACTTTTTCACCAAAGCCATTCTTATTTACGAAAAAAAGCTTCATGCTGGAGCATTGCCATGCCTGCAATGGGATGGCCAGCAGCCTTCCCTTACCCTCTGTTAGCTCTCATGCACTCACAGCATCTGCTCTTGCAGTGGGGGTTGTGTGTCCAAGCATGATTTCTTGCCTCTAATAGCAGTGAACACCTGATCTCTCACAAAAGGAGTACACTCCTGCAGCGGCACCTCCATAGCTCATATCTAACCTGTGAGTCAATTATCCAGTGATGTAACTAACCTTTGTGGTGATCAGATGTCAGTAGGATTCTTTCATGGGATGTATAAAGTATGCACATGACAAGAGGTGAATAAAAGTCTATTAAAAAATTACTGTTTCTATTCCTAGTTCCCGTACCCTGAGAGTTACTTTTTTCCTGCCCTTCTAAACATAAAATTTCTCATAACCAGAATTTCTTCAGCAAGAAGAGATTTTCTAAAAAGACATTCTACTTATTGACTGTATAAGGAGAGGCAAGGCCAGCTGCTGTACAACTAATTTGTCTCCTTCCCATGCCCAGTTTAAAACATTGCTTTTCTATCAAATATCTGGAGATCATATGCCTGGCGAGAGACAGCATGTGTTGAAGTACTCCCAGTTCTAAAATTCTGCTTTCAAAGATTTTTGGCAAGAAGGAGGGGGGAGTCATTGTGTATCAACAGCAAAATGGCATCTGGATTGAAAGATAAGAAAAGCACAGTGTTTTCCAAAAACCAAGGCAGTTTTCAGATGAGTTTTGGACCTGGCAGAGGTGCAGAGCCTGCATTAGCGCAATAGGAGAACACAGAGAGCATGCTTTGACTTTGGAAGGTAGGGCTCAATTCTGCAAATTAGCAGACACTTTGGATGCAGTTTAGCAGAGCGTTCAACCAGGAGCTTAACGAGTGAGCAATCCATGTTTCAGTGGGGCAACTCACAAGCTTAAAAAACGTACACTCTGCTAGACTGGGACCAGAATACTCTCACCATCCTTGAGCATTAACCCCTAAATATAGTCAAACTCACAGCAAAGAGTTAACTGAGAGTTAAAATTAGAAAACTTCGGTGTCTCAAGGAGAACTGCATACTGGAAATTTTATCCACATGAACATTGATGAACTAGGGGACTCACAAGCAAAGTTCCACTTCAGGCAAATTTTTACGAGGAAAAAAATGCAGAGTAGCTAGATTTACCGGAACAGTCTTTACCCTCAGGACAAGCCTACATGTAAATAATTTGCTATAAAGTAATGCCAATTAGTAGAATGACTTTTTTCTCTAAATGGGCAATGGCTTTTTTAAAGATTCAGATGCAATGCGAAAAAGCACAACAGCCTTTCATGGGTACACATTGTATTTGTGAGCTCTTCTCCATAACAAGGATTCAGGGGTCTCACTGTGCAGCTGGGGGCAGTTCTAGGAGACCAGGCATGATTTCAGTGTGAAACTGAGCAAGGTTGTTGGGAGACGTGATCTCTCATATTAAACCAGCCTATTTAGCTTGTCAGAATACACTTTTAGGCATACAAGCTCTTTTTAATCTAAAGGCTTGCATTTTATGGAAAGAAACAGACTTCTAACCTTACATTTCCCCCAAAAACCCTTACCAGTATTTTATCAGAAATACAAGACTGTTTTTCTCTGAGAATTATGTTAAAAATATAATATTAAGCTGGTTGCGAACAAGCTACTGCACCGGTGCAAAGACCATGGAAAAGGTATTAATTGTATACTGCAATGCTATTTTCTCACTATGGTCCTGATGCAAACAATTCAGTTGCGTGCTACATGTATGATAAAATAAGGATCAAACATCAACTGTCTCTAGTCATATTGTCATTCCCTCTGTTGTGGTTTAACCCCAGCCAGCAACTAAGCACCACACAGCCACTCACTCACTCCCCCGCAGTGGGATGGGGGAGAGAATCGGAAGGGTAAAAGTGAGAAAACTCATGGGTTGAGGTAAAGACAATTTAATAAGTAAAGCAAAAGCTGCACATACAAGCAAAACAAAACAAGGAATTCATTCACTACTTCCCATCGGCAGGCAGGTGTTCAGCCATCCCCAGGAAAGCAGGGCTCCATCACGCGTAACGGTTACTTGGGAAGACAAAACGCCATCACGCCGAACGTCCCCCCTTTCCTTCTTCTTCCCCCAGCTTTATGTGCTGAGCGTGATGTCATATGGTGTGGAATATCCCTTTGGTCAGTTGGGGTCAGCTGTCCCAGCTGTGTCCCCTCCCAACTTCTTGTGCACCCCCAGCCTACTCGCTGGTGGGGTGGTGTGAGCAGCAGAAAAACCTTGACTCTGTGTAAGCACTGCTCAGCAATAACAAAAACATCCCTGTATTATCAACACTGTTTTCAGCACAAATCCAAAACATAGCCCCATACGAGCTACTATGAAGAAAATTAACTCTATCCCAGCCAAAACCACCACATCCTTGCATCCCTTACTGTGCAAAAACTTTGTCCAATTCATGCTGAATTCAGTGAGGTCCTACTGGTGGTTTTAAAGTATTTCGATCAGGCCTGGAGTCCTGTTCTTGAGAACTCTACATCAGCTACTTTGCACCTCCCCGTCTAACAAGACTTTTCTATTTGGAGGTTTGTGAACCTTTGAGGAACGGGGGGATGCAATTCAGAAAGTGAACTTTGATTCACGAAGTGGCCATGGATGTGTTTCTGTATGGCTTTAAAGAAACCCAGAGTCATGGTCTTTTGCAAAGCAAACACAGGTGCAGCTTTGGCTGAAATGAAACGGGGCTTCCCCACCAAGCTTCTTGCACCATGGCTCACCACAATCCCAGTCCCATGGAGCACACCTGGGGTGGCAGTGCATTGCGTGTGGAGGCACAGCAAGGCTCATACCTCATGCTTGGGAGAAACTCTCAAGCAGCAGTGCTGTTCCTCCCAAGCAAAAGGTACCTTAAAAATTTGACTGGGCCTCTTAAGAGGCAGTGTTGCCCAAACAGCGTTCCTACTCTCATGGCAAACATCTGTATTCAAGGGTCACAGTGGAGCTGTCAGAAAACCAAAGAAATGCTCTTTTTTCCACAGAAATATCTCAGGTTCTTGTCAGGCATTTTTTTTATTCAAACCAAACAAAAGCTCATTTCGTTTCTAACTAGCATTCCCTATTACTGTATTTCTGTTTCCTTGTGGGTGTGAGGTCTGTCTGTGCCCATAAACTACATTTAGGGATGCAAGTTTTTTCATACTGAGACATTTTTGAAGCTGTAACCCTTGTTTTCTTCTGTTTGCTTGCTTGAGTTCACTGTTTTCCTTACTTCATGAAAGAAAAAATAATTCGGAAGGTGTTAAAAAGATGGAAGAGGAAGTTTTCAGTTTCTAAACAAAAACGAAATAGAAACCCTTTTGTTTTCGATGTAAAATCCAGCAAAATAATGATCTTGAAATTCACAGATTGAAAGTTTTCCTCTTGAGTTTCTTAACATCAGAAAAACTAAAAAAATAGCATTTTAACAATCTCTCCATTTTTTCTATGAATTTTTTTTCATACAAAATGTGTTGTCCAGTGGGAATGTAAATGTAAAAACACGTCAGATCATCCTACATTCCAGGGTCTCTAGAGGCTGCTCTTTCATAACCTAACAGGAGAGGGGCAAAATTCTGATGATCTGAGAGTTGTTTGCCTTTCTCCTCCTGCTACCAAGTTAGATAAAACCCACCTCTGGCATTTAAAAATAGAATGACTAGAGCAATCTGCTACAAATATGGATCACTTCACCTTAACCCTTTCCATGGCTTCCTTGCTCTTTCCAGAAACATACACCAAATATAGTCATGCCTCTGATATATCCAGAGGCCAGACTTGAACCCCCCACAATTGTGGGGAGGTGAAAGGAGTGAGTTGCATCTGGAAGACTGCTCTCAACTTTAATTATGGAGAGCTTAAGCCCTCAAAGCATCTCTCTGACAAAAATAAGAGGAACTGCGACTATTGCCTGACTTTAATGCAAAGCAATTAATCAGCCCTTGTTGAGCCAAAGTAGGTCCAGGTTGACTTGATAAGTTAATGGATCTTCAAACTGCTTTAAAAAAAGACTTAGAGGGAGTTTCAGGGCTGCAACGAAACATGAAACCAGGCCTCTTTGGTGTGGCTTTGGGCTTGTCATAAACATCTTGCAGAGCTTGAAAACTGCTTTTGATGATCAGCTTAACTTCCCTTTCCTTAGTTTAATCCCATTTTTCCTGATTGCACTCCTTTGTCCCACCCTAAAGTGAATGCTCTCACCAATGCTTACACTTTCCAGATCTTTGCACTGGGTTTGCTGTCATGCCCTTTCTGTCGGCTCATAGCAAAGGCTTGCACTTTCAAGGCAATTTCCTCAAAGGTCAGTTATATAGCCTTTCTAGTAATTTTTGCTGCTCTTTCCTAATTTTCTTTTCGTATGATAATACCTTCCAACTTTAAGCAGCTTTCCCGATTTTTCTGCTGTGCTACAAAAAACAGCAATTCCTTCCTAGCCCTGCAATGCAAAGCCTGGGTCTGATCAGGTATTGCTCCTTTCTAAATTACTTTTCCCCTCTGCGTATCATTGCTCAATACCACTAGTCCCCCAGCACGCTAGCTTGTAATTTCTATTTTGACTTTCATTTTGTAATTTTCTGCCAATATTTTATGTCTCCATCTCCCCAGCAGAGATTGTATTTCTCTTTGCTCAGTGCTGTTTGCATCCCCTCCAAATAGCTGTAAATTTAATTTGTTTGCTGCTTGGCCCTGCTGCTATTAACAAACAGTAATGAAAAGATTAACACACAGTTTATCAGCTTAAATTATCCACTACCGNAAAAAAAAAAAAAAAAAAAAAAAAAAAGGCAAGTGCAAAGCTCTGGGCAAATCTTCTGTTTTTGTAAAATTAGCACAGGTCTAGTCAAGTCATTGGAATTTATTGATTTAGCTAAGGATATGACCTTTAGATTTCTTGTTACTTTGGACAGTTTTCAGACCTACACAGTGAATAATATGTAGAAATATTTCAGCTTTTGTGGAAATTGTTTACCCAACTATGGCTTTAATTCTTTGTCATGACTAAGATGCGGCTGACTGCTCATCTCAGATGGCATTGTTTTTATTTCCTTGCATTTCATGCTTGTCATTGATCAATCAAACTTCTATACAGCATTACAGATGGACTTTCCTGATCCAGGCAGTGCAACAAGAAAACCCAGGGGCTGTTCCCCAGCTTGCAGCAGAATTCCTGTATAACCTTGCAACCATCATCTGACTTCTATGTATTCCAGTCTCTGCTCTTTAAAATGGGAACAATGGCACTCTTCCTACTTTGTCAGTATTAACCAAGATAAATGCTTATGGAGTGCTCAAATATCAGTGACGTGAGAATGGTAAAAGAAAACAGAGGATGATTTACACTGAGAACATTTATGGAGATCTATTCGTTAAGATGCCTCATTACTCTCAAAACAGAGAGGCATCTCCCACGCAGCATGCAGGGCATCGTACTGCAATGCTATTGTGCCCTGTGTGGAGAGAGGAAATCTTTACTGTTGCTTTCTTAGTAGGGCAACAACAGCCAGCTCTTTGAGGGAGAAACCAAAGGTTGTCAGGGTATATATCTAGGGTATATATCTACCCCAGCACCATTCCGTAGAGTTCCTTACTTTGCAGATGTAGAAAGTAATGAACACAGATTTTGACTTGACCAAACTCTTCCAACGAATCAGAGAAATCAGGATCCCAGCCTCCCAAACCCTTGCCCTGACCTTCCCAATACACAGATTAATTAGTCAACTGGTTAATGCAAAACTACGCTATGGCAGTCTGGGCAGAGACAGACTGGTGTAAATATCATGTCACAAAAATATCAGTGAGGAAAGGAATTAAAACAGAAAAAAGACCTAGTTGTGACTGAGGAAAGCCTGCCTACTTCTGTAGCTGATTATAGACCTGGGGATGTAGCTAGTGTGGTTGATATTGTACCGGACATTATTAATAGTCGAGTCCCTCAGTGGGATTGCTAGAGGATGCTGGGGAGTGTCAAATGCCTCCAGGGGGGTCTCGAGTGCCCTGAACTCCAGACGATGTCGGTGGCGGGGGAGGAAGGTGTGGGGCCAAAACCTAACAGAATTAACTTTGCACAAGGTGTGAGAAGCAGCTGCTGTTCCAAGTAGTGAGGTAAGCACCGAGGAACTGCTCCTGACCTTTCTCTTGGAAACGGGCAGGTATGTGTAAGGCGATCACATTTTGATCTCTGAAAAGATATATTTGTGGAAAGATCAAATATAGACACACATGCCGTTGCAATCAGCTGTGTCTGAAATGAATGGAGATTGCCGCAGTTCTACACAGCGCATTTAACCATTCAGAAAACAGATTGCTCCTTGCAGCAGATGTATGATCACAAAACTGTCCCTCAGAAAGACGTCACCAGTCGGGAAAGCTGTCCTCAATGACTAGTAGGGTCATGGTCACAACGGTAATCATAAATAGTAATGTAGATTGGTTCGAAGTGGAGATGAGTTTTTCATACTTGGGTGAACAGCTGTCTTGCTGTGCTTTGCTCAGCCAGTCATTTAAAGAGGAAAAGGATATGTCAGTGACTCAGTAGGCTGAACTCCATTTCCATAGGAGATTAGGTATATACCGTTCACTGGAGGCTGCTGGGGCTCAGCACTCAGATGTGTCTTCACTTTTGAAAACGGCCTGAAGTAATGCAAGCAACTGACCTGCTGCAGAGACTTAAGAAACTTTGGTGGCCTCACCCTCAGATATGGTGTGTAGCCACACTCCCCAGCCCATCTGCAAGAGGAATGCATTAGTTTAAAATTCCTTCACTCTACCTTACGGTTTGGTTGGCCCTGAGGATGGGAGGGTTAGCATTTAGAGCTGCCATAACTCAGTCCCACTTGATTTTGTCTCTGAATTCTTCGGCTTCTTAGTGGGTCTGGCTCTTGTGAAAGCTTTAACTTCAATCTGTATGTGTTGAAATTTCCATATATTGAGAAGTGGAAATGTTCGGGAGGGTCATAGCGTCTCTAGGGGCATTCAGCACTCCGCAGCAATCTACCTTAATAAATCCTTCTACAGGCACATATTGTACAAATAGTTGATTACTATTCTGAAATACAGTGCAAATTTTCATATGCAATTATTTCATACTCCTGTCTTTCTGAATATTCTGAATACAGTGATATTTTTCTTGTTCTGTACCTTTTCACTGTCCCCCTAAGCACAGGGGAGAAGGGCTGCATTTCTTCTCAACATAGTTATTAGGATGAGGGAATCACCAGGGCATTCTGCTACTTGTTGCTTTCTGTGAGTTTGTGAAAACAGTGCTTAGCAAGCAATGAGAATAATTACACTGTCGTCTTTGGCAAAAGCCTAAATAAGCTGTCAGCCACCACAAATGATCATTAGTTGCTTGGTCTGAAGAACAAAAGCTGTTCTTAAATTTTTCAGAAAGTGCCAAATACTTCAAGCTGACTTACATAAATCATGTCGGGTATTACAATGCTGAACGTAAAATTCACCAGTCACTTTTCCTTCTATTCCAGTTCCTCTTAGCAATGACTTAAAAGTAAATACTTAGGCAGTATCTCACAGTACAAGAGTTCCATTATTTTCACAGAACATATTAAATGACATTTCACTCTTCAGCTGGGTAGACTGTTCAGAGACTGATCAAAATAAAGCAATACAGATTTTTTTTTTAAATCACCACAAACAAAACAAAATGAAACAAAGCTTTCCAATACTAAGTAAAGTCTTGAGTCTGAAAAGGGCAGAAAATGATTTGCCAGAGTCTATGGGGGATTTAATTTATGGATGGAAGTAATAGGTAAGCTTATTTACTTCTCCTAAATTTAGGCCTTCCCTGAGACACACAGATTAGACAGCATTAATACCCTGCTAACACTGCAGTGATAGGCAGGAATACAAACCGTTAAAATAGAGTAAAACTAAGCTACAGTTGAAAGATCAAACAACTTTGCAATGCATGAGCCTTTCTTTTCTATGGTGTTTGTTTTTACCCACTGTGCCACAGATGTCAGCAATCTCTAAGTCAAACTTGTTTAGTGCAAATTAACAGCTGGCTCTCTATTACCAGGATATGCTGTTTTTCCTGCCATGCTGTGATGTGTGCTCCCACAAACCCTCTGGACCATTCATAATGCCTAATTGTCACTTAGTTCTACTCCTTGTTCCTTTAAGGATCTTCTTTGCTTCTGTTGCCATGTTTGCAATCATTTTTGAAAGCCGGGGTACTATCTCTGGATAAGGGGGCACTACCACTATGCAAAGGGACCAACCTGAAGAGGCTAATATGTCTTCCTACCTCAATGTCCAGTGCTTTTCCAAATTGCACATAGGAAGAGTGTTTTCCCAGTGCATTTAAAGGCTGATTTGATAGCCTTCGCCCCCTTTTTAATTACCTCTAGCAAGAGCTCAAAGCTTCAAAGGTGCATCTCAACATTTAGAAGGGCACACAGAATAGCACAGCACAAAAGCAGAGCTGGTCCAAAGCTTCTCAGCAGCTCAGGAAAAACAGCTTTCTGGAATATGTCAGCAGCCCTTCCTGAACTCCCAATATATGCAATAGAAAAGGAATTGGGTGATAGAGGAGGAGAGAGGCAGAAAACAGGCTGGATATCCCAGCAGCAACACCATGTCAGGCTGCTAATGCCCACCCTAGGTAGCTGCCTACTGTCTTTGTGACACAGGCACAAAGTGAGACAAGTAATCTACCATTACATCCAGCCACTGAGTCCCCAGTCAAATGATGAGTTCACCATAAACAGATAGGTCAACAAGGGATACCTTTTGGTGTGAATCCAGAGAAAGTGCTGGATCAATTCTTCTGAATTCACACTATCTAAACTGTTCTACAACCACGTGGCTTCTAGGACAGGTATGTATCAGGTACTGCACAGTAAGATGATTATACGGGTTCAAATGGATGTGTTGTTATATCCCATATATACTGAAGATGCATTTAAGTCATGTGCTGACATATACCCTAATGTTGACTAGGTTGTGTGTCACAGCTGACCTGACAGCCCATGGAAACAGAAACTGAGCTCAGGTACCAGCATTAATACTCTACCACAATCAGGTATCAGGCAGAAATGGAGTGGAAGCAATCACCGATTATGGTCTTCTCTATTTGTATCTAATAACATTACTTCAGCTGATACTGGACTAGGGACCATGCGCAGGGCTGTTCTCTTATTCTGAGGTCACCATGGAAATGCTTATCTATGCCTATTTGGGACCCAGATCCAGGCCCCAAATATAGTAATCTAGTCTGTACTTCTGTAGGAGTGTAAATAGTTTTGTGTCCATTTCTAGGGCCATTCATCACACTTACTTGACCGCAAACAGTCCACAAAGACAGCTAAAATGAACCTTTTCAGGGACTTACATGTGGAAAATTTCAAGAACCTTGAAGAATAACAAAAATATCTCACAACATGCAGCTAACTAGGAAAAGTTTGACTTGAACAAAATCTGTCTTTCTACCTGAAATGAATAATTTTAATTCTAAGAATTTTTAATGAGAGAACAGAAAAATTAATGTGAAGGACTAAATTCTTGGGGGATTTTTATACCATTCTCCAAAAGGCTGAAGAAGGAGCTATTGCTACTTGTGCTGGAGTAGCTTCTGCTAAGGTCTATACAAGCCTGTGCCCCAGGACTCTGGAAGTTATGTCAGTCTTCTCTTAGAGGATGCCTCTGTTGGAATCTTGCCTCTGAATGCAAGTCTCCTCTATAGATAACTTACTCACTATATATTCGCTCGCTATACTGAAGAAGCACTTCTGTTTCGTGAATTACGTTGTGTAACTTTTGAAGCATGTCCAGAAACATCAGAATGATTTGCTTTGAAAATACGAAAACATAAACATTTCAATGTTTTACATTTTTCTCTCGTTTGTATTGGTTTAACAAACAAACAAAAAAGTAAAAAGTTCAAATTGCAAATTATCCTCAATTTAGACCGGCACAGAGTTCCATTTTGGGCAAAGAACCATTTATCAAAAGCAATATTGCCCAGCCCTGCAAACTAATATGCTTTTAAGGTGTTTTATACTCAAAATAGAGCCAAGGCCATGAACGGGCTGCAGTTTCCCAGCGATGTCCATTTCTCCTAGCTAGAATAGTGCCTTAGGCATATTCTGAGGTGCTGGACTTCACAGGCAGCCTGGCATTTCCAAGTCATGGACTGGAATTTCTGAACACATCACTTTTGAACCTCCTAGATGAACTGTCTTGGGGGAACTCCCTGAAAACTGTAATCTCATCAAGCGTTTGCATTTTCTTTCCAAATTTTGCACCCCAAAACATCCCAGAAAAATGTGAGGATTGGTTCTGAAACATTTTTACTTTTGCAGCAAATAATTTGCCAAGTATAAATCAAATTACATGTCAAATTTCAGAGTAGTTTAACACCCTTCCCACCAAATCCACAAGACAGTTTATGTTAGGTTCAGAAAAATACTTTTAAACATTTTTTTCCATTAACGGAGTTCCTCTATGGACGAGAAAAAGAGTTTATTTGAACTATTCTAATTCTGAGGTCCTTAGCCCTTCCTTTTTGTGTGCAGCATGACATTAAAGAGAGTCTGCAGGAACTCCAGTCTTACTTTTCCCACCTCATCACCTGCTCCAACTTGTGTATTTTGCTAGTGCCACTTAGTTTTGAAACTAAGCAGACCAGTGATTACATGCAGCTGCATGTTGGCATGAATAATGCTTTCAGCTTTTGAGCTGAGCATTGTCAGAGCTTTGCTCACCATCCTATGGACTTGTGTGTCATACTGCATGTGGGTTAGCCCTTCTGAGTGCTGTAAGAAATCTGCTGAATGACATCTGCTTTATAATATTTTTACTGTTTTTAAAAGCACATATTTTACTGAGGGAAGACCAAATTGCACAGGAAGAGGTCTTTTTATACAGCACGGTCCGGGCTCTGACATCCATCTACATTAAGTTAGTATTTGTTTAGGTATGACAGTAATTGGATGGTAACTGAAAATCTTAGATTTTTTTTTTCCAAAGCATAACATTGCTGCAAGCAACAGTCTAGATTTAGGTGAACTCATACTGTGACAAACTGAGAATGGAAAAAACACATTTCTTGTCCATAAAAGGACAGATCACACATCCACAGAGGGTAGCTCTGATTTTGCTGCAGTTCCAAACTATGAAGTGGGTACTCACTGTTGCTAAAAGGAGTTTTGCTTAGAGTGGATAGAGGATTCTCCAGTAAAACTTTTTTCTTTTTTTTCTTTTCCTTCTCAAGCGGAAAATGGTTTGCCTTCTTAAACAGAAAATGGTGATTTGAAGAAATGGAAAATTTTCTGTTTAAGAGGTCTGATTTGTCCGCAATTTCTTCTGGGAAAAACACAGAGTACCCAGAGCATCACCAGCAGGTTGAGGGAGGGAATCCTTCCCCTCAACTCAGCACTGATGAGGCCACATCTGGTGTGCTGTGTCCCGTTCTGGGCTCACCAGTACAGGATAGACATGGATATACAGGAGCGAGTCCACAAAGATGATTAAGGGACTGGGGCATCTGTCATATGAGGAGAGACTGAGAGAGCTGGTGCTGCTCAGCCTGCAAGAGAAGGCTCAGGGGGATCTTACCAAAGTGTAGAAATACTGATGGGAGGGAGTAAAAAAGATGAAGCCAGGCTCTTCTCAGGGGTGTCCCAAGAAAGGACAAGAGGCAATGGGCACAAATTAAGATATAGGAAATAATACTGAAACATGAGTTGGGGTTTTTTTGGGGTTGTTTGTTTTTTTGGTTTTTTTTTTTTTTGCTGTGAGGGGGGTCAAACACTGGAACAGGTTGCCTAGAGGGGTTGTGGAATGTCCATCCATGGAGATATTCAAAACCTGACTGGGCACAGCCCTGTGCAAGCTGCTCTAGCTGACCCTACTTTGAGCAGTGCGGTTGGACTAGATGATCTCCTGAGGATCCTTCCAACTCCATCTGTTCTGTAACTCTGTGCCTTCATCCCAGAGTGCTAATGGTCTGACACATAGTGGACATGTTTGCAGTGCAGAAGAATCAAGTTCAAGACTGTTTTGAGTCACTTGCAGCAGTACTACAGCCAGGGCTTCCCACATGGTATGAGAGTGCTCTAACATGAGTTTAATATTTTCTCCTTCAATCCAATACTTGTGCAACAATTTCATTAAAATAGGTGTGCTTTGAAGTGATGGTTTGCTTCCATGATTTACTATTTTACATTGAAAATTAATTTCATTTAAATATAAGTGCAAATACAAAATATACAGGTATCCACAAGGAAAAAAACAGCTCCTTAGAGGAATGCTCACAGTTCTCAACTGCACAAGCAGGATGACAGAAAGATTTAGCCAGAAATGACAGATGAGCTTCTAGCAGATGCTCAGAAGCTGGAATTGAACACTACAAGAATCCATTTAGAGCAGTTCATGGCAAAGTACAGTACAGAGAAGCAGCACACTTTTAGGCCCAGTTTTCAAAATCTTGATCTTGAGTTCGTTTTGATCTCTTTGAACAAGATTCTTCAGTTTCAGGGTGGGGGAAGGGAGGCCCTCCATGTGTCCCTGAATATTTCTAACTACAATCAGTTTTGTTCCACTTCACGTAAATGCAATGAAGGAACGTCATCACAAAAAACCAAAAAAACCAGGCCCCAACCCTGCAAACAACCACTACAAAATGGTCTGTGGATACATCTAAACTTCTCACTTTTGTTACAGAAGCCTAATTCTTTCTAAACTTCGAAATATAAGAAACGCGACTTTGCTGCTTGACTGCATCCTTTTCCTTCAAGAATACTTTCCCTTATCGCACCAGAGGGAGAAAGAGAGAAAGAGCTATTGAAACACAGTATTTATTTCCCAGTATATGATGATGCTCTCAGGGTAAAGTTGAACACAAGCCATTTGATGAATAGGAATTTGAGGGATCCATGAGATGTCAATAGACAAAAATTGACAATGCTTAGCAAAGTCAGAAGTTCTTCATTTTACACCATTAGATAATCTGCTACTCTGCATAATCTTGCAATTTTGAAACTAAACCACTCTGTAGAATAGACTCTGTGAAAGTAACTTGGCCTCTCTCTACTGCCAAGACCTGGACATACTATCCCAAGAGTAGCTACCTACCTCTGTAGAGAAAGGACCTAACTGACATATCTGCCACTATACATGGAAAGAGGAAAAGTGAAGTCATCCTGAAAAGTACATGAAATATAGATGAAACACTGAAAGAAAACAGTTGCATTCATTATAAAATGTAATGAAAAATCACCTTAAAAGAAACACAAGGCTATCTGTACCTATAATGTACAGAAGATGTAAGACGTTAAAAACAAAATCAAATTGTCATGTCTACAGCTTCTAGTCTACAACTTCCCTATTCAATTGTTTTTATGCTGACTTTCTGTTTCTTTGCAGATCTTACAGGTGAACAAGGTGATGTCCATCTTGTTTTATGTGATATTTCTCGCTTATCTTCGTGGCATCCAGTCTACCAACATGGATCAAAGGAGTTTGCCAGAAGATTCAATAAATTCTCTTATTATTAAACTCATTCAGGCAGACATTTTGAAAAACAAGCTT
>WAAD01033108.1:62340-73065 GCA_013389945.1 Fregata magnificens | reverse complement strand
AAAAAAAAAAAAAAAAAAAAAAAAAACGAACCAGCACTGCAGCTGAAGACATTTAAAGCTTATGCAACTTAGGTCTCCCCAGTTTTAGCTGCAGAGAACAATCAGATCTCAACCATAAACTGAATGCTATGGCTTAATAAAAGTTCAGCTGTGGTCCCCAAACAAACAAGAGCATTTCCTCTTATTTTACTGGAACAACTAAGAAACTCCTTTAACTGCTACAGAAGTGGAAACCCCCCAAATCACTCATTTACTTTCTCCTCTTCAGTTAGAATGGTGGTGAATGTTTGTAACTAGCTGCTTTTTTTTTTTTTAATAGCTCCACAAAAATTAACTGCAACCATTGCAGCTAGACAGCTGACACACTGATATATGGCTCCAAGCTTCAGTCTACAATAAAACTCTCCTTCCTACCAGGGAACCTCTCACTAATTTAAGATCCTCTAAAATCAGCATTGGTTTCACTGTCAAAAAGCAGAGGCTGGAGAAAGCATGTGACATCACTCAGGCTGAGTGCATCATCTTGTACAGCTGCAGCTGCCTTCATGGAGAGTTAAAACTGCCAGACAATATTTCATAGTTTTTATTGATGGCATTTATCCCATGGTTTAACATGTTAATTATACTGTAATAAACATGGCTTTAATATTAAACTTTTCCTTATTATCCAAAGTCACCACAGTCCATTTCAGTAAATATAAAAATATATACTTAATACTTTGTACAATACTGGTTTTTGGTCCAAACAAAAATGGATCAGAAAAGCCAATAAACTTACTTTAAGAATTTCCAATTTTAAAGATTTTCTAAATGGATTTAGGCAACTTTGAATAATGGGATTTACATAAAATCTGAGACAATACTAAACAAAAATGGCCGTAACACACAAAATTAAAATTTCAATTTCACAGATTTGTTATGCCAAAAAAAGTACATAGAGAAACAAAATTGTATTTACACGTTTCATAATAAAATAACGAAGGCGAGACACGTGATAAAGGGCTGTAAGAATGAAAATATAGAAATAGCATATAATTATTAAATGAAGAACTACAGATCTAACAAGTCCTTAGCATGGATCATCCTTTAATCAGTCTTCCTCTATCAGAAAATTTTAGTGCACGATACACCCAAACTCACTCACTTCACACATACACCAGCACAAACTCAGCATAGAAATCATTCGTTATCAACATTCTCTACTCTATACAGCATCCCTCGCTGATATAATTACAATTTCGAGGCGTCAGTAAACGCAGATGAGCGCACATAGTGGTGCAGATGAAGAGGTATTGTACAAGCCATTCACTGTGCAGGCTCTACTCACGGCTATAGCCAGACCATGCCGAGTCAGTGAAAGAAGTAACTTGCTGGAGTCTAAAACAGTTTTGCTTGAGAACGGCCCTGTTGCCAACTTTATTCGTTACCAAAAAAATCTAACCAGGGAGAGGGAAGGGAAGGGAAGGGCAGCAGAGTTTTATATTCCTTTAGGCAGATCTGACTTCAGCTAACCCAGCATGAGGTACGATCCCAACAACTGAACAATGCAGGGTAGTAGCTGCTTCGAAAGTTGCTTTACCAATCGGGCGATTATTTTCTACGTCTAACTGCAGTCTTTATCTTCCGACCAGAAACTGAAGATCCAGAGGCAGAGAAAACATTTTTCCCATTAGTCCTATCAAAAGAAATCAGTAGTTCAGAGTTTAGGACAGTGTAGCTGAAAATTCAGTAGCAGCACTCAGTAGATATTCCAGAACAACTGTTTCATAGTCTTGTCTCACTAGTTATCAGCTGGGAACAAATGGCATATGGTGAACAGGAGGAAGAGAATTCCAGAAACCAAAAGCAATTAAATCTCTCTTATTCTGAAGGCAAGCAGCAGCATAATGGCTAGATACGGATTCTACCTTTCAAGAACAAGACAATTGCACCTATGTTGATGTGTGATATTTCTGACAACTAGGCTCTGTTCAAGATACCATTGCTTAGTTAGCCAGTCAGGCTAATACAAGGAAGGATGCCCAGTTTAGTTTCAAACTCCAAGGTTCATCTGAACGCCTCGTGATTTAACAGCAGCAGAGGCTGAACACTGTCCAGTGATACTACCCAAAGCTCAAGGGAAATTCTGATATGGTCTCTTACCCCACTGTAAACGCTGGAGGCTGGCTGAACGAAAATCCTGAAGAGCCAGAAGGCTGTGCCGGTGCTGCTGGTGCAGGAGGATTTGCACCAAAAGTAAATACTCCGGGGTTATTTGCAAAGTTGAAACTAGAAGTATTACTTCCAAACTGGAATAGAGGACCTGGGAAGATGGGGGGAAGCAGAAGGGAGTAAGAAAGTTGAAATTTGAGTTCATCCTTTCCAGCAAAATCCTCACGTTCTTCCCACTGTCTTTAAAGAATTTCTTCACAGGTCGCTCAAGACGACAAAGTTGGGGAAGGGGGGTGCACCAGAAATGCCAGATTACTACAGGAACAATACATAGAAGGATTCATTCACATTAATAGAGAATCATAAAGGGATTTTTAAAATAACACTGCTGGCATACTGGTAATGAATTGTTTGCTAACTTCTGTACCGCCACTGAGTTTATACCTGTGCATACTGAAGTTTATTAGTAAAGTCTTAAATTATAGTATTGAATCATGTAGGTTTATATTTAAGTAAACTTTCGTGTGTTCATGCAGTCGATCTCAGGACTCCCTTTCATTTTATGTGTTAACACAGCACCTCCTCTTTAAAAAAAAAAAAAAAAAAAAATTCCTACCATCAAAGTAACTGATAACAACACAGACAATCCAGGGAGATTTTTATCTTTAAACTACTACCTGATTAATGACAGACTGACTGACTAACGTGGTGTGCCAACGGATCTACTCATTAGTACGAAAATGTCAGTTACTTTTAATGGAGGCTATTTTGTAAAACTTCTGAGAGGAAAAAAGGGGGCTTTCCCTTTAAGTGTTTGACCTGATGATATCACATCCGTTCTGGCAGTGTGTTTTTCTTTTGTAATAATTACTAGTGTGGAACAGGTCTTTCTTACACTTAAATTATAAGGATCATCCTCTGCCCCCTTCCCACGGTATTTTACACTTCATTAACAAAAAGAACTTTTAAATAAAGTCTTAACCCATAAATGCTTAAAAATAATTCTGACCATATTCTTACACAACAAAGCCCCCAATCCAAATAAACTGCCAAAGCCTGTTAACAAAGTCAAATAACTAAGAACTACTCTAACAAGTCCAAAAATAATAATTTTGCAGTGCTTCTGCCATTCTGGTTTGTACAATCCTACCAGTGAATACGCCATGGTTTTCGATACTTCCTTTTGATTGATTTGATTTGAACACACTAGATTTCTCAAGAAAATAAATGTTTATAATTATTTATAACTTTATAATTATATATAATTGTTTATAAATATTTAATGGTAGGGTTGCAACCCTCAAGTCTGCCAAGTCTCTGGCAGAGGAGGCTCACTGTGAAGCTGGCATACCTATGGCACATCCTCCACAGTCAGGAATGAGGCCTTAACTCTGTACCCATTATTTTTATGGAGGGTAATTCTTAAATATGTGTGCAATGCAGAAGTCATCTTTCTCCATATAATTTAAGGTGCACTTCATGAAAACTAAAATAAAATATATAACCTTTGAGACCAACAGGGAAGAGGATGGTCAGCACTCACCAGCACTGGGGGTACCAGAGCCAAACCCTGGCTGTTGGGTTGCTTGCTGTCCGAACACAGAGGGCTGAGTACTGCTCGTCACCGAGCCAAAGGCAGGAGGAGCAGGCTGAGCGCCAGCGGAAAACAATGTTGTCGATAGTGATCCAAAACTTGGAGTGCTTGGCTGGCTGGACCCTTGGCTCTGGCCAAATGCTGGTGGCTGGCTGGCACCAAATGCTGGGCCAGCAGCAGGCGCTGGAGGCCCAGAGCCAAACAGAAACGAAGAGGACGACCCTCGGAGAACAGAAGAGAAATGTCAGTATATGCTGGGTGTGTCCCTCCCCACCAAGAATGAATCTAGAAACAAAGGTTCTAAACCCCTGTGTTTCCTGAGGCTGGTAGCTAAAAACTCATCCTAATTTCAAACTAATTGTGTGAGTATATAAAACAATACTATGTCAGCCACAACAGGAATTGCACCTTTTCTTGTAAGTAACATGAGAAACGCCAAATTTACCAGAGTCAGACAAAATTAAATCTCAAACACATTGGTTGTCTAGACTCAAATTACTGTGTTAACGTTCATGTTCTGGAAACGGATTCCCACAAATAGTACGTTTTAATTTGTATTTACTAAAAGCTATTTTTATCACACACAGAGAATATTAATTCAAATTGTATTTTTCAAACATGCAAAATATAGCTCCCAATTTATTAGGATGAGGAGAACATGAGTCTGTCTTGTCAGCAACCGCACCCCTCCCGGCCCAAGTGTTTACCATTATCAACTTCTGGAGGCCAAATCAAGCTTGCAGTGATCTCTCTGTACTCAAAAACTCAGTTTAGCACAGTAATTCTCTACGTAACGTCAACAGACAACCAGCTCATTTGTTTAGCTGCTTTGGTTCTGCATGGCCAGCAGAAAAAACGGCTGAACAGTGACTCTGAACATACACAGCAGATCTGCTACGCAAAAGGGGACATTTTAAACAGCACTATTAATGCAATTTAAGCAGCCTTCATGCAACAGAAAATACCCTCTATTGCACCATAACTTGGAATGGCTGACTGTTTTTCTTTCCAAGATTATGAACAAATCTGTGGTAAAAGTTAATACAGGCTTCTGCCTTAAAAAAAAAAAAAAAATCCTTTGTGAAGATGTTTGAAAAATGGCGTCGCCTACTAATGAAATGACACTGACAGTTACTCATTTGTAAGCATGTTAAATTGATCTGCTGGTTGTTATAATTTAGGACTGTTTTCTCTCTCTTTCTGATACACAAAAAAGTGTCCAAATTTAATTTCTGTGAATGACAAGGTTAAGCAGTCATAGAAAACTAGATGGAAGTCTCTTCCTCACAGGTTCAATTTTATTTCCAACATGCCTGCTAGGCTAGCAGGAATACAGATGATTTGGCAGATACAGTCTTGTGTCATCCTGCTAAATTCATGCAGTGGGGTAGCGAACATAAAACATGAAGAAACTTTAGGTTCTTATCTCTGTCTTCTCTAAATTGCTAGAAAAATTAAGAAACACTGGCCATAATGCTTATTAGAAACTGATCCTTAAGCAGCAGCAATTGCATGTAGAGGTACTGTGTTTATATAGGCTGATGAAGGAAAGATTTTGCAAATCTTGACATTATTTACAACACTTTAGAGTTTTAGGTATGGGAGAGAAATATCAGGAAAGTTGTAATTCATTGACTTCTAACTGTAAGCACTAGACTGATAGCGAGAAGAAAGAACTGTCATTCTCATGGTGAAAGATTCCTATACAAATTGAAATCCAGTAAAGGGTTGTCCTTTGCAAAAAACAATGCTGCTGCCAGTTCATTCCTAAACTGTATTTCCCAGACTGTCTGTGAAAAACTGAGCCCCAGTTTATATTGTTGAATATAAATACTCAATATTTTTCTCTACTTCCATGCATTTGGCCTACACATTCTCCAAAGTAAAATATTCATGAAACAGTATTTCCTTGGTCCACTATGTAATGGCAAAATGGAGAAGAGCATCTATTTTAAATGTACCTGTTGAACTTGATGTGGTTGTGGCTCCAAAGGTAAAGCCTGAATTTGCTGCATTGGTACCGCTGGCTCCTGAACCGAAGAGAAATGAAGCAAGACCTGTGCCGGTGCTGGAAGATGTGGTTGCTGGTTTGTTTTCTTGAGAGAAGCCAAATGACTGGGATGCTGCAGATTCTGAAGAATTGCCAAAAACAGAGCTGCTCACAGCGTTGCTGGGTTGTCCAAACACGAAGGGAGCGGGAACTGGCTGCGGATTTGAGGAGGAGATGGCGCTGCCAAACACACTGCTGCTGTTGGCTGAAGTGGTGGGTACGACTGTACTGGAGGAACTTGAGCTCAAGAAGCTGAAGGATGGCTTCGCTGCTCCTTGATCTGAAAAGGAAGAACGGTACATAAACCACCACAGAAATGCCAAATGAAGTACAGCAAGTAGACTCCTGTTTCCATCACTGTACAAAGAGCAGTCCTGAATGACACCTCAACTACTACCCCAGCTACTGTTGTTCACATAAGATCCAGATTTAATATGCTGATTGCTGCCATCCACGATTAAAGGAATGGAAGAATTGTGAAGAACAAGGACACCACTGCAGTCTAGGCTTCATTAGTTACAAACACTTAAGCACTGGCTGTCATTACTTGAACCAGTATTAACCAGTACTTCTGAACTCTTCAAACAAAAATATATTTCATATGTTCTTAGAAGAACAACAGCAATCACCTCTAATAGTTTTATGGCTTTGCTCAATGGAGTATTGAGAAAAAAACCACAGTGATACAGCTGCATTTGTAGCTTGTTTGAAAATGTAGCCCTGTGCCTACAGCTTTAAGTCAAGCAAAGCATACCATCCTCCAGCCTAACTCTTCCAAGCTGGAGTTCATTGTACTTAAGCACCTGCAAGACCTGCTTTTAGAGCAACAGAGGACAACCCTCCATTAAGACTGTTATAAAGTACTGAGTGCAGTTTTACACACTTAGAATAGAGCTGTCTTTTAAAGTCAGTCATTCTTCAGCCTTCCCTAAGCTGCTGCTCTAATTCTCATTATTAATTTGCGATCTTGTTTTCAATTTCCCACTATCTTTTTTCCCAGCAGTTATAGCCCCTTTTCATCTATGCCATTTTTAAGGGACTATACCATTCATCAGAATGCTTGTTAAAATTTCCTTTTTGCACAAGGTGCTTCATCAAGTTTCCATGACTAAACCAGACTCCAGAACTTTACNCCCACCCAGCCGTCTCCCCACCCCCAAAGCCTACAATCCTCCAAACAGTTGCCTGTTCAGTAGCAGTTCAACATAAGAATACTATGATTAAAACCAGTATAACGCTATGGGCTGCTTTTATTCAGGGTTGCTTACTGATGTCCTTCTCCGTATCACTTCAGAAGTTAGAAACTAATTCTGTTCTCTAAAACACAGTTGCTAAGACATACAAATGGAATTTAACAACAAGAATTTTTCCACACAGTGATCATCACTGAAGAACTTTAATCCTCCACTGCAGACCTTCAACAAATTAAAGGAATACAAAACTGTGTAGTATCTATGAAGTGATTTTTACACCTCTGTTGCAGTAGAGAAACAGCGGTACACCCTGCAGCATAGCTGCAAGTACACAGGAATAAGATATTCCCTCTCTCATTCTCTTTCACTATGAAAAACGCTAGTATGAGGCCTCTATACTGCACCATTCTACAGATTTTATCACCAGCTGAGCTGCTACTACTGAGACAATACTTCTGTGCTCATACAAGAAGCGATACAGGTTTCTTAAGGTGTGGTGATTTTTTTGTCTAAACCTAGTGTTAAAACTCACTGAAACCTAAAAAGCAACTGCTACATATTGCTTACACATCAACAACCGGAACTAAAGACAGGCTGCAGGTAGTAACTAAGCCTTTTCTAAAGCTCTAATGCATGATATATATCGAATCCCATAGATTTTGTCCAGTATGGCCTCAGAGGTGTTATTTGATGGACACGAGCACACAAGCGAAGACAAAAGATATTCTGTTTACCTGAAGTACTGGTTTGTGCCCCAAATGCAAAAGATGGCTTTGCCTGCTCACTTTCCTTCTCTGATGGTTTAACGAAACTAAAATTGAATATAGGTTTTGCTGTGCTCTCCTCTTTGGTATGCTCAGCCGTCCCAGCTGAAAAGATAGGTTGTGCCTTCAACTCTTCATTGTCAGCTTTCTTTCCAAACGCTAATGGAGCAGCAGAAGTGACAGAGTCCTGTTTCTCTTCTGTCCTTCCCAAAACAAACTGTGAGGCAGGTGCAGACTCCACACTGCCAAAAGAGAAGCCTCCCTTTGTTGAAAGAGTTTCATCCTTTTTCTCATCTGACTTCTTAAATGCAAGAGCAGGTGATGCTACCTCCTTTTCTGCCACAGTTCCAAAAGTGAAGCCACTGACTCCAGTTTTATTCTCATTGGTAGCTATGGAAGAAGTAGAACTCGTGCCAAAACCAAAGCCTCCCAAAACTGGTTCCTCTTTCTTTTCCTGCTGTCCCAGGCTCGCTGTCCCAAACTGAAATGTTGAAGGAGCCTGACTGCTTGTAGATGGAAGTCCAAAGGTAAAACTGTTACTTTTACTTTCTTTTTTACTGTCTTCCGATTTAGAGTCTGAGGAAGAAACTCCAAATTTGAAGTCCCCTGAACTAGTAGGAAACTTAAATCCCCCAGTCACAGTGTTGGAGGATGCAGATTCAGATGCAATGCCGAACTTGAAGCTCCCTTGTTCTCCAAATTTAAAATTTCCTGTGCTACCTAACGTATGAGAAGATTCAGAGGACGACGACTGGACACCGAACGTAAATGATGGCATTGCAGCGTTTGTGGACACCGTAGCGGTCCCCAAACCTGCAGAAATAAGTAATAATGTTAAGTTTGCAATATATGATGTAATACATGTAGGCTTTAGCTACATGGCTGGGATTCTAGTCCTGAACTTCCCAGAGTCAAAATTGTGTAAAAAAACTGCAAACAAACCACAAAACAAATAAGAAAACTCCACACTTCCTCTTTACATACACCTTTTCGCAACGGTACTCTTCCGTCCACCACCTGGCTTTGAAAAGTGTACTGCTAGCTTCTTTGAAAGATCACGCTTTTAGTCTAAACTCCGAATGAAAAACACATAAGGCTTGTAAAAAACAACTATGTCATTAATACAAGCTTTTCTCTAAAAAGCATAAATTTTTCTGGGGAAAGTGTGTGGAAACATAGGCACATTACCTTACTTAAGCAATATTCCTAGAGGAAAAATGAACAATTTTGCCATACCTCAAAGGAAAAATAATAGTACTTAAAAAAAAAATTAAAGAAAAAATAAATTGCAGAATGCACACCCTTGTTTTTCTTATTAAGTATTACCTTTGAGCTCTGCTTTGGTGCCTGGCTTTGCACTTTCACAGGCTACACATTTTGTGGCTTCTGCTTTGTTTTGGACCAAGCAGACATCACAATCCCAGCTTCCTTCGGGCTTCTTGAATTTGTCTAAATCCAGAAATCCTCCAGAAGAAGCAGAAAATGCAGAAACACTGCTGCTGGTCACAGGCACTGAACTCCCTGAGAAATAAATAAGCAAGATAATTAATCATGCTGCTTAAATGATAAAGTGAACATGAACTTTTTAAGAAACTCTTAAATGCTCACTAAATTACAAAGCAGACAAGCGTAACAGTAAAAAACGATCAAACTACAAGTTAATTTCAGTCAAACTCAATCCGAGAAGGTAAACAACAGAAACACCTAGATTCTTCTTTATAATCTATATACGATTTTAAGCACAAATTGAACCAATGATGTTTAAACAGCAACTGCATTTCATACAATACAGCAACATAGCCTATTTCAGATGTAAATTAAAGGTACTGTACTCAACTAAAACTACTAAAACAATGTCTGGTGACACGTAACCCATAGTCAAAGTTAGCACCACTCAAGTTAATGATCACTGTGAAGTGATGCAAGGCTGAGAATTTACCAGAATGATTCATCACCAAATCCCAAAGACAGACATGTTCAAAACTACATTGTGCCAAAAAAAAAAACCAGAGAGGAACTCAAAACTTCCAAACCCACAACTCTGTGTTCACTACACAAGCTACACTGTCTTCAACAGCAGCAGAAACCTCCATAAAGAGGCCTGAAAGACAACGCTTGCCTTCTGATTTTTCTCCCCTGTAAAGGAAGAGATGTCAGTTGATGCTGCACCTCAACAGAAAACTTCAGCTCCATAAGTGCGAGGACTGAAGTGGACATCCAGAAGGCACAAAAGCATCATATAATTGTCATGTTCATCTACACTGTTAAACCACTGAGGGTGGCATTTAAGAGAGGCAGAAGATAATGTCTCAAATTCAAAACAGTAAAGACAGGAATGGGTCTTCTCTTCCACAGCACATCCAGAGAATTTTTATCCTCCTATTTTACTTGCCTCACTCTTCCCCTTGACAGATGTAATATAACTCCGCAATTCTCTGTACCATGATGGTCATGGCAAACCCCTCGCATTTCCAAAATTCCTCCTTGCAATGGCTAGAGTCTCAGACAAAAGTGCCAGCTGATCACTCTGAGGCTGAATGTCCATGAGAATAAGCTCCCTCTGAAATGCATTATCTTATCTGAAGGAATTTCACTCTTACTGTACAGGATGATTACAAAAGCCCAATCTAGTTCACCTTGGATATTCCCCACCCCCCCGGATTTATTTGCGAAGGTGTTTTTTGACATAATAGTGTATTAAAAGACGTTAAGAGCCAATGAAAATTAACACTAAAATAATTATTAGTGCTTTAAAAACAATACGCTCACCACACTCAAAAATCAATTACAATCACATATAACAGGAAACAACCCAGTGCTGCATTGAAGAGGGCGCCCACCTCCCCAGGGTCTGGAAGGACCTTGACCTTCCAGAACAAGGTCACCCATTTTCTGGAAGGCTACCACTGGCCTTCATAGGTATAGCTGAACATACAGTTTTGGTTTAGCTTAAGATGCCTAGTTAAAGACTAC
>WAAD01033108.1:41813-60658 GCA_013389945.1 Fregata magnificens | reverse complement strand
AAAAATGAAGACAACACAATAATTGTTATCTATAATCTTTGTGCAAAGTGCACTGGACACAGGCCAACTCCTTATTTAAAGGTGCCAATTTTAACAGAAAACAAGAACACCAATATGGAAATACCAAAGAAAATGCTACAGCAATGCATCTTAAATAGCAGCACAAATTACTTGTAAAGCTAAAATTAAGAGTTTAATTTTTTTTTTTTATTATGTTGGTTTTTTGGTTTGTTTTTTTGTTTTTTTTTTTTTTTTTAAGAATCCCAAAGGCCTTCACAAAGAGTCTGTACCATGTACAAGGCTCCCTGCAGCTGTTTGAGGGCAGTAACAGCCTTAANTTAATATCAGAAGTGGAGTCTTTGAACAGTGTGGATTTAGAACCTGCTTCTCTTAAACTGATGAAGAAAATTAATGTCACTTCACTCATAGGTGTTCCTTAAACAAAACGCACAGTGTATTTTCTCTCACTTAGCTCCTTCCAATATAAAAAGGCGCTGTCTTCTTAAGAAGTATATAGATTTGCCACTTCATAAAAAAAAGTCCTGATGCAACTGAAGGCTTATGGAAAAAGATCAAATTCAATAAAATCCTTTTTCTTAAAACAAAAAACATCACCTACACACACACACACACACTTTATTAAACAGTTGAAAACAACTGCAATTACTTTAAAATAAAAATTAGAAAAGTGTTTTTAAAGTGAAACAGCCCACTTCTACTTAAAATTTACATTTCAATCCATAGTAACTCTCATCATTTAAGGCCAAAAGATTTGCAGCTTTTGAAACATCTTTAGGAATGAAACTGTCTTTATTGTTCTTAATTTCCAGAGATGGTGAAGGTGGGAGAAGAATGTTTGTAAAGCATTTTACAAACATTTCCTCTCCAATTCCATAAATTTTATTTATTTAAAGAGAAACGCTGATTATTTGACTAATTGTCTTTATACATCATTTACAATTACATCCTAACACATAATGGAGAAGCAATTCATCTGGTTTGAAGTTGCAGTTTTCCTTTCAGCAATAAAAGCCACTTACAATAGAAGGGGAGATCAACCCTAACACGATGCAGCATTTAACATAATGCTCTCCTATGTTTGTGTTTATAGCTAATATTGCATTAACTGCGAAAAAGTGGTTTTTTTGTTGTTGTTGTTTTTTAAAAATCAGTGCAGTTACATGCTAGCATATTTTTTGCAATATCTTTTTAAAAGGAGTTCATTATCTCACCAGGGCTGTTTAGAATGTCTAACACACTTCCTTCCTTTAAGACCTTCGCAGGTTTGGAGGGGCCATCATATTCTTCTTCTTTTTCCTTCTTATTGCTGGTGCTGTTTACAGTGGCGGTATCTTTAAAAAGAAAACAAAAAATGCCTTTCACAAAGAAATCCACTTAAAATGTATTCACATTTGCTAGAAACAAGAATTTCCAATTTCATGCTTCTTCTATAAGAATCTTCAAAATTCTACCTTGTTTGTAACAGTTTATAATCACAATTTGGTTAAAAACAGATCTGTCACTGAAAACACACTTCGTCTGGAATTGCTAATATGCTCAGAAAGGATAGATTTACTACTTAATATATATAAAAAAAAAAAGAAAATCAGCACTTCAGAACTGAAATGCTAAAATTTCTGTTACCTAGAGTAAGTAAGGACGTCACTGGTGTATCACTGGATCCAGAAAGCTCTGCTGATTTTACAACAGGAACACTAAATGTAAACCCAATCTGCTATGAAAAAGAGAGAGTTTTCAGATTCTGAAACTAAAGAAACTTTAATCAAGTTTCACACACAAATAATAATCTGAAATCCAGTCTTCAAACTTTTGGTATACATGCTGGATGACCAATTACAAGTCAGAAACCTATATATTTGTTTTCCCCATTATCAGGGCCAATTCTGCTTTATTGTTCTGCAATATTCTACTAAAGGCTTGAGAAAAGGTTGAGCTTTATTTATTTTACTTACAGACAACGGAGGTAGCACTTCCGCCTCAGTAGATTTCACAATTGGAGATGAAAATCTGAACACAGGACTGCCAACATTACTTGCTGGTTGTACCTGTATTTTCAAAAGAATTAAGGCTTGTATCTAAAAGAAAAACACCCTGGCAAAACAATAGCAGCTACCTGAATTCACTGTCTAACAGACGTTCTGCAGTGAAGTTGGGAAATCTGATGTTCAATATTTATTTCTAATCCACAGATAAGAGTTATAATAAAATAAAATGAAGCTTGCAAGTAAGCATATAGTACAGTATCATCAAAACCATAAACCAAGAGAAAAAACTGAGATGCTACGTAGATCTAAATATATTAAATATATGGAAAAGCAGACCAGGCAGCTTAAGAACCTTAAATTAACTCAGCTCAATTGTAGTCAGAGCTTCAGCCAATACCTCAACATGTTAAAGCAGATATCTGCTTCAAAACATACAAAAATATTTCAAGTACTCTGGAACAGATGAATGTTTATTTTACTGCAATAATATTCCAATTATTGCACCCTAGGCTCATATTCTACACTAGGCTTATATGACCATTAATGCTACCTCTAATTTAATAACTTAACTTGGCATAAAATCCCAACAAAATCTCCATAGCATTTGAAGCAGTTATACATTTATGTTAACTAGAAGTTTGCAAAGTATAAGATGGACAGAGGCCGAATCAAAAACTTTATGCCTCCCCCCACCTCCAGATCGGAATACAACCCTGATTTATTCAACAGGATATAAACTAATGTTGGTTAGTTTCACGAGCACCATGGAAAAAGTTAACATGCAACAAAGGAGATGTATACTCATCCTAAAAAAGTATTCATGATATACAACAAATATTTACCTTGTTCATCACTGCTGTTGAAACAGTGCTTGGTGACGATGAGACAGTACTACTGGCAAGAAAACTGAAGTTGAATGAAGGCAGCGATGCAGTACTGATGGGTAGGGGTACTTTCGGTAGTACTGGTTCCTCCACTTCCTAGGTGTAAATTTTAATTGTTGTAAATTTCAATTTTTCTCTTTCTTTAAAGCAGTTGCAAATTTTAATTTTTCTCTTTTACAAGACATACTACCTTCCTCCCTGTCCCACCCTTAATTTCTTAACAAAATTAAATATAACAGAGAGATCTATAGATTAAGACAAAGTAAGTTTTCAAAAGGAATCCTGACCTCCCCACACCAGTCTGCCATGTCATTTTAATTTATGGCAGGCCTGTTTCCATGCAGTACTACATTCATCACCTGTCCGGTACAAATACTGAAAGTTAGCTCAAAATTGTTACCTGTGCAGAACAGAGGGGCACAGATCAGATTTATTTTTGTTTTCTGTACTTTAGTTATTAAAGATCTAGAGAAATATCATCCTTTCTAACTATCCTCTCATCTCTTCAATTAAGAGTACATTCTCAAGACAAAAGAGAAAGTGTTCCTCTTGCAAAATTAAGTAGGACAGCTGCCAAAGTTTCTGAAGTCACTACTGCAGTGAACTTGGAAAAAGATAATGTTTAAAGTAGTATGTGGGCTCCTTACAGTACCAAAAACCCCGAACCAAACCAAAGCGCAAAACGCCAAAAAAGAAAGCCTGACTAGCAGCATAGAAGACCATACTTGGGTAAATCTATATTGTGCATCAGGATGCAAATTTAAAACTCAGAAACCAGCGTACCGTAAAAACTGCTGGTCTTATCCTTGCCTTTTAAACTATTTGATTACCATGATTAGATTAGTCAGGGTTTAAATGGGAATAGCCAATCTAATTACAATTTGCACAGTAGTACCAAGATCTACCCAGAAGTGACTAAGCAGAGATATAAGTTGCTACTACAGAAATTTAATGTATCCTACAACATATATTTCACAGTTTTGATTTGAAGAGCCTACTAGACCTCAATACTCAGACCATTTGTATTATAGAAACATTCTCCAGTATTTACTATTTATTCGTTTTGCATCAGCTGGAAGACTGATTTAAGTTTTTTATATTTAAGATCCAGTAGCAGGCAGCATACATAACATCCAATCAGAAAAATAGTCTTCAGAATAGTCATGACCATTGTTTTATTAAATGGATTTTTCCTATTAAAACAAGGAAAAAAAACCCGCTCACAATAAGTTTGATTAAGTGCCAAAAATTGTGAATGATCATTAGCAGACATGCAGAACATCGTCTTCTGCTTCAGACTCTTGGCCTGTATCTTTCTACGTGACTTATATATGAAATAACAAATTAAATAAACTTCATCTACTTACTTGGCACTTGTTTCAAACATCATTCCTTTACAAACACTCTACAAACCTCCACCAAAATTTGTTCATTCAACTGCTAGTGAGAAACTTTATAGTATGAAGCATCTCCAAAATAATACGACTAAAGATTTCAAAAATATAAAACCAAAGTTCAGGCACTTAGGCAAATAAATTGGAGCCTGCCCTGAAACCCACAGCAAAAAACCCTATAAAACTGAAGTGGCATTATTATACATTACTATGAGGCAATAAAACTGGCACACTTAGCTAGTTACTTCAGTAATCTCAGTGAGAGCAATCAACCTAGGAGTCCCTTACCTGTTGTTCTTGTCCAGGTTTTGATATATAGTGTACTCCTCGTTCCCTTCTCATCTTGCCGCCACCACCCACTCCTCCTCCTGAAGACAGACCGTTGGATGCAGGAGTACCAAATTTGGGGTAGGTCAAATTGCTGGCACAGAATAATACAGAGGTTGAGGAAGGCAAAAAAAAAAAAAAGAAAAGGAAAAATAAAACTATCAACTTACCAACTAATTATTTCAAGCTATTATAGCCACTATTAGTCCTAGAATTAACACCTTCTAACTGGAATCAGAAAAAACTGTTCCACAAGTTGCTAAATGCTGGTAAATATCTAATGTTCTAAACAGCAAAAGCTGTATTAATAAGAGCAGCAATGAGAAGGACATACAGAAGAAAGAGTCACAACATCCATAAAGGAATGATGACTAAGCCAGAAGACCTAAAATAGAAGAACTGATTTAGATTGTTATTTTCTAATGTTTCCTTTTAATAGTCCAGACAGTGGAAATTTTGACTGCCAGTTCTCTGATTCTGTGATGAGCATGTATCTTTGCAGGGATATAAAAGAACACCTAAAAATATATATGGGGGGTGAGAGAGAGAGCGCGCGCGTGTGTGTGTGTGCGTGCGCACATGAAATGCTGCCAACAGCTCTTATGGAATAGAGAGGCTTAAACTTGTGTGGCAAGATAGTACAGCGAAAGCTTCAGAAGCAGCTCTGGCTTTCCTGGGGCCATCAGCAGAAGCAGCAGAGGTGTTTGGGTGTGCCAACATTCCAGAAGTCTTTTCAGACATGAATACAGATCCCTTTTGTAAGGCATACAAAGGCATTTCTCTGTTCATTACAAAAGCCTAGATCCAAACCAGATAGATTTCCTAATCCAAGCGGGAAGGGAAAAGAAAAAGAAAAACCCAAAAAACCTCAAAACAAACAAACAAATAACCCCTCCCCCAAAAAAACCCACACCACACCCCAAAACAGAAGTGAACTAGGGAATAACAACAATAAAAAGCAGTATGGCATCAAAATGAAGTATCCCTGGAAAAAATTACCATATCAAAGCTTATCCTGCAGCCAAGCAGTCAGTCATTACAAAAGTACATTTGATCACACTAGAAGACACCAGGTCAAGTTTCCAGAAGACTGAGGAAGAGAATTGGTCTAAACTTGCCAGATACTTGCAAACAGTCTGCTTAGCACTGTAACCACTGAGAGGAAGCCAGACCCTTAAGGCCATACGCTCAAACTTTTCTCTAATCCAAACTGACAATCAGTTCAAATTCTGAAAAAAAATCTTATGTCAAAATAGAGGTTTATTCAGACAATTATAGTCTGTCTGTAATAGCCCATATTCCTCTTTCCTGTTAACAACTGTCAGCTTCTAAGGGGCAAAGACAGTTTTTGGACTTCAAGCAAGTAAGTCCAATTTACAATTCTGACCCAGGTTTAAAAACTAAATGGCCTTTGGTAGGCTGAACAGACATATACCAAAGTATTGCCAGTTAGCTGCCCGAAAGGACTCTGGCCAGCTGCCCCTTATCTGTGCTGTGCTCCTGCTCCAGAACACTGACACCCAACAAAGCCTGGCTTTATAAAAGAATTTTAAAAAACCGACCATCTACTCCACAGACTAAAGTAGAACATAGCAGTAAAGCTTGTGAACCAAATAAAAAGCAGTACCAGTTTTCTGGATCTCCCTTCTACATGCAGGAGGAGAAAGGAGTTCTACCAAAGAAAATTTAGAACAGTTTGAAAACCCACAATTAAAACCTAACATCTGTTTGCACCTAAGCCAAAACTTGAGAGCCAAACTCTTACACCCCTGAAAAGGTGGTTGTTGTGAAGTCAAAACATTAGATGCCAAAACAAAGGGTTGGTTTGGGGTTTTTTTGCAAGCCAAAGAATGCCCAAGGCAACATAAGAATTGCTTGGAAGATGAACACAGAGACAACAAAATATGATCCCCTACTACTGTTCTTTGAAAGGGACAAGTCCTCCAAAAAAGGTGTCCTTTGAATGCAAAGTGTCTTAATTCAAGCATTACCCAAAAGACTAGTTGCCCAGAAGGGAGAGCCATCAATATTATCTGGAGGTGAAGTCATTCTACCTAAACCAAGCAAGCAGTGTAATGCAAGACAGTCTCCTCAAGAAGAAATACAATTATTAACTCTCCTGGAATTTTGCGTTTTAGAGACAAGTTGGCATTTGGCTTCAGATGATTCTAAAGGGCTCCTGTTTTCATGCAAACTCACAGAGCAGACAAGTGACTTCACCATGAAAGGAGCATTAAAAAAGATCTTCTTCCAGGTTTTTTCTTTTAAAAAAAAAAAAAAAAATCAAATATACTTCTGAACTGTAAGCCACTTCACCTTATACAGAATCTTTCATAAACAGCAATTCCTTTAGGACAAAGCTTTCAGACTCCAAGCAATTAAATAATCAGCTGAAACTAATAGCTGGCCCCCCAATGAACATCAAGATGAACAAATGGTTCAACTCTCTCATAATACAATTTTTTCACTGTATTTTCCATTCGCTTCACTGAGAACTGTTACTGCCCTTCCAAAAGAAGACAGGCATGCAGAGTGTAGTGACAAAGGAGAGAGCTTTCTTCTTTCAAGCGTTTTAAATTAATAGAATTTGACATACCTTTCAGATGGTTTTACTCGCTGTTCAGCAGGAAAACTCTTCTCTCTCATGCCCTGCAAGTTAAGTTTGATTTATTTCAAGATTTATCTGAATATATTTCTAAACTATACCCAAAGCAACGACAACCAACCACACATGTTTTGTGTTGGGTTTTTTTATTTATACCACTAAATATACCTCATCTGCTTAAGCTTGTTCCCTAACCACTACAACTATCCACTTTGATCTCTGGCCTAAAAAGCCCATAGATTTAACACCTGGTCATTTTTACATTCAGATTGATACTGGAATCATGGGTGGTTTTTTTCTGAAAGAGATGCCAATCTTGTTTCAAGGAAAGTTTATCACGGACTCCATCTACACCAAAGTGATCAGAGTGGGTAATTAAGAAAATGATCAGAATGGGCAATTGTCAGAAATCTCACTCAGAGCCTGTAGCTCACCTGAAAGAGTTTATATACAACATCAGCATGTTCCGTCAGGGACAGCTTTGTGTACAGGAGCATACGAAAAGGAAAATGTTGTTTCTGTATTTATCATTCTTTCACTGAGAACAGCCTGACCCAATAGCACATCATCACATTCTGAAAATAACCACCAGCCACTTACTGTTCCAAAAATACAATTAAATCCATAAAACCTCAAAGTATCTCTTTCACAATGGTTCCCACTGTCTTAATGCATACCTCAAACATACTATCAGTACTCTTTGCCAAGAAAGAGCACCTTAGTAGAATAATAGGTTAGAGACATTCCAGGCTTGTAAAAAGCAGGCAGATAAGGACCAGAAAATTTACTTACTTTGTGCTTTATATCTACCCTCTGGTGAATTTTGCTGGAATCAGTAGCTGGAGACAGAGATGGTTTAAAATACTGGGTCCGACTCACTGACAGAGAGATTGCCTTTGGTGTCACGAGTTTCTGGACAGGTGGATGCTGTGATTCCATCTTTGAAAGGGAAGCAGCAATCAATTTATCCTTGCCCAAATTACCACAGCATTTACTGATTAAAAAAAGTTACAAAACTATAAAGCTCCCATCAGTCTCAGCACCCAGTGAAAATTATTTGGAAGTGTTGAAAGCATTTAGCTTGCAGAGTGAAATCACCAGAAAACCAGTTATGAAATCCAAAAAGCTACAGAAGTAGCCAAAGTCTGACTGAATCCTATTTCAAAATTTGCCAGTTAACTTCATAGACAAAATAATTCATGTTACTATAATATGCTCCCATCTTTTCCTCTCCTCTGCCCACATTGTGATATTTTTTACTGGCTTAATCCATTAATTTAACATTCAAAGTGTTAAGCAGGTAATTATACAGGCTTCTAGGTTTCATTTTTCCTACATTTTCCGCCTTTGAAGTTACACTTTCAAAAAAAAAAAAAGTTGTAAAACACTCTTTAAATAGTCTCATTCATTAAAATATATTCCAATATCTTAGATGTGCAGTAGATGCACTTAAAAGTACTGGTTTGACTTTCCTTGTCAAAGCATTTTCACAGACAAGAGGTAATTTTTAACAGAAAGCACTGTACATTCCGCAAAACTGACTTAACTGAATTGTGAAACAAGACAGACCCCAAAAGGCTACAAGATTTACCAAAGGCTCCATCTGCAGTCTTAAGGATCAGAAGAATAAGACTTAGGATGCATGCTATTATTTAAATTAGTATCAATAGAAAACTGTGTTTGCAACGCTGCTTTAATTTCAGAGTATCTCCCAACTTTTGGTAATAAAATTCATGCTGTACTATCTATAAAGTGAATAAAAGTACTTCTTTCTAAAAATTATCATACTCATTTTGAAACCTGGAGTAAAATGTGGTTTATTTAAGTTCACAAACCCGTTTTGAGTGAAGGATGGTCCACTGCTGTTTTTAAATGTAAACAGAATAGAATTGGAATTGGAATAGTTGAGTTGAAGGGACCTACAACAACCATCTAGTCCTGACCACTTCAGGGCAGACCAAAAGTTAAAGCATGGTATTAAGGTCATTGTCCAAATGCCTCAAATGCTGACAGCCTTGAGGCATCAACCACCTCTCTAGAAAGCGTGCTGCGGTGTTTGACCACGGTCTCAGTAAAGAAACGCTTCCTAATGTCAAGTCTGAGCCTCCCCTGACTGATGCAGCTTTGAGCCATTCCCACACATACTGTGACTGGATCCCAGGGAGAAGAGATCAGCACCTCCCTCTCTACTTCTCCTCAGGAAGCTGGAGAGAGCAACAAGGTCGCCCCTCAGCTGCCTTCTCTCCAAACTAGACAAACCCAGCGTCCTCAGCCGCTCCTCACAGGACATGCTTTCCAGCCCTGTCACCAGCTTTCTTGCCCTCCTCTGGACGCATTCAAGGACCTTCACATCCTTCTTAAATTGTGCGGCCCAGAACTGCACCCAGTCCTCAAGGTGAGGCCGCACCAATACTAAATACAGTGGGATAATCACCTCTTTTGACCAACTGGTTATGCTGTGTTTGACGCACCCCAGGACGCGGTTTGCCCTCTTGGCTGCCAGGGCACACTGCTGACTCATATTGACCCTGCTGTCAACGAGCACCCCCAGATCCCTTTCTGCAGGGCTGCCTCTCCAGCCACTCCTCTCCCAATATATACTTGTGCCCGGCGTTATTCCATCCCAGGTGCAGAACCATAGAATGGTTTGGGTTGGAAGGGACCTCTAAAGGTCATCTAGTCCAACCCCCCTGCAATAAGCAGTGACATCTTCAACTACATCAGGTTGCTCAGAGCCCCGTCCAACCTGACCTTGAATGTTTCCAGGGCTGGGGCATCTACCACCTCTCTGGGCAACCTGTTCCAGTGTTTCAACATCCTCATTGTAAAAAATTTCTTCCTTATGTCTAGTCTAAATCTACCCTCTTTTTGTTTAAAACCATTACCCCTTGTCCTATCACTACAGGCGCTGCTAAAAAGTCTGTCCCCATCTTTCTTATAAGCCCCCTTTAAGTACTGAAAGGCTGCAATAAGGTCTCCCCAGAGCCTTCTCTTCTCCAGGCTCAACAACCCCAACTCTCTCAGCCTTTCCTCACAGGAGAGGTCTTCCACCCCTCTGACCATTTTTGTGGCCCTCCTCTGGACCTGCTCCAACAGGTCCATGTCTTTCCTGTACTGAGGACTCCAGAGCTGGATGCAGTACTCCAGGTGGGGTCTCACCAGTGTAGAGTAGAGGGGCAGAATCACCTCCCTCGACCTGCTGGCCATGCTTCTTTTGATGCAGTTGGCTTTCTGGGCTGCGAGCGCATATTGTCGGCTCACGTCCAGCTTCTCATCCACCAGTACCCCCAAGTCCTTCTCTGCAGGGCTGCTTTCAATCCCTTCATCCCCCAGCCTGTATTGATACCGGGGGTTGCCCCGACCCAGGTGCAGGACCTTGCACTTGGCCTTGTTGAACCTCATGAGGTTCACATGGGCCGACTTCTCGAGCTTCTCCAGGTCCCTCTGGATGGCATCCTGTCCCTCAGGCGTGTCAATTGCACCACACAGCTTGGTGGCATCTGCAAACTTGCTGAAGGTGCACACGATCCCGCTGGCTACGTCATTGATGAAAATCCGGCATTTGTTCTATTTCATGCCATTGATGATTGCCCAATGCTCCAATCTATCTAGATCCCTCTGCAAGGCCTCTTATCCCTCGAGAGAGTCAACAGCACCTCCCAGTTTCGTATCATCAGCAAATTTGCTAATGGTGCATTCAACTCCTGCCTCCAGATCATTGATAAAAATATTGAACAGAACTGGCCCTAGAATTGAGCCCTGAGGAACACCACTGGTGACCAGTTGCCAGCCAGATGTAGCCCCATTCACTGCAACCCTTTCAGCTCTTGCCATTCAGTCACTTGCTCACCAAGCACACCGTGTACCTGCTCATCCCACATCTGGAGAACTTGTCCAGAAGGATGCTGTGAGGGACAGTATTATAAGCCTTACTAAAATCCAGAAAACTACATCTGCCGCCTTCCCTTCACCCACTAGACAGGTGACCTTATCATAGAAAGATATCATATGAGTTAGACAGGAATGTATAATGAAAAAAATAAAAGTCACCCAGTTAGATGTTTAATACACTAAGAGCTATTCTGTCTGGTGCAGATCCTCAAAATAAGAAAACTACCACAAAAAATACCTGCAAAAGTTTCGCCTGAGTGCTCAAGTGTTTTGTTAACCATACGTTTGCTTTAGCAGGAAAACACAACCCTCTCCTCCCCTTCTCATCAAGGGCTACCCTTCCCCTGCCAAACTTCATGGAATTCTAGTCTTATGAATAGACAATTTCTCTACTTTTACCCAGTGACAGCTGTGTGCAACATTCACTTTCTGACTGATGTCAGGCTCTACGCTGCAAATCTGGTAGATCTTTCTTAATGCCTCATCACAGGTGTAGTTCCACAATTTAACTCAGAATCCATACCAGATTTCTTTTCAATTATTTGGATAATATGCACGGTAAAGAAATTATATGCTCTACTTTTCAACATTCTTGTAATTTAGCATATAGAGAAAGATGGTACAGGAAATCCAAGATGTTTGCAAACTCTGAAGTGACTCTAAAATTAATTATACTTCTGATTAAGGGATTAGCATAGAAACTTCTTGAGACATTCTGTTCATTTTCTCATTAGAACAGCAGATGAAAAGTTTGCATGGAAGAAAAACCACACTTTTGTTCCTTCAGTTGCCTGATCTTAAAGTGGCCTTTTGTGGGTTTCACAATTTAATAAACTCAATGATACCCCAACTTAAAGTGATTAAAAAACATTATGAGTATTAATTTTTTTTTTTTTAACAAAAACGAAGGAAATAATGATTTACCACAGCATTATCACCAATTCAGTGCTACCTCCAAATAGGAATTTAGGAACATAAGGTTACAGAAGTGACAACGTTTAACAATTTTCCTTCTCTTCACTTTGAGCAGTAATAAAAACCATAAGTATTATTTTCTTGCTCAGAATGAACATGGAAATCTGCACAAGGTCTGTACGATCACTCAATCAATATTTCTCTATTTCTGATCATTTCTGCAAGAGAAAGCTTTCCTAAACAGAAAGATTAACATGCAACTTAACCCCAAGTTGCAGGACAAGATAAAACTATTTTGTGTGTTCTAGAGAAGTTGTTCTTGACTGACATATCAAGACACCAACACATAAAGATAACATAATTCTTAACTTGAGTAATCTTCACAGTCCTTCATCTAGTGTGGGCAGAAAAGACATTTTTAGCAATTTCCACACAGCCAAGACAGCTATAATTCACATAATGTTAATATTGACTTGAATTCATATGTATGCTGTCATTGAGGTTTGTGACATTTCTTCTAATAGCTATAAAGCATAGAAAGTTATTTATCTCAGCTTAAGATGTTACTGCTTCTTACCTGTTTTTGTTTGGATTGGAAGCTAGTCATATTCAGCACACTCCTGTCCACAGGCTAAGGGGGGAAAAAAGCCTAAATGTTAGAGGACCACTTTTTTCCTAAGAGAGGGTTCCATCCAACAAAAACATGGGGTGTTTGTGATCAACTTACAGAAGACAGTGGACTAGAAACAGAAGACGGAATCCTTTTAGCATCCTGTTGAAAAAACAGTGCAATAAATTAAACTGTACACTACATAAGGAAGACCTGCATCCTATACTGGCACATTTACTATGTTTTTCAAACACATGAAATAAAACAGATTAAAAGGAGTGCCATTTACCGCCAAAGGACTTGACATCTTCTCCAATGATTGCAAGATGCGCCGTGCTGTGGAACTTGTCACACCATAGGATTGCACACTTGCTTGTTTAGCTTTCATTTGTCTTCTTACCGGTGGCTGAAAAATTAGCATTGCAAATGTTATGATGCTTGATTTTGAATTAAGCATGCATGTATTTTATGCCCTCTGGCTACACTGATGATATAAGCAATAGTCTTGTGATGACAGAGAAAAATGCACTCACTGGGCATTCAAGCCACAAAGAAGAAAATATACTCTACTGACTTTAAAGAAGTTTAAGTGGGGCCCCACACATCTTGCACATGGGATAAAGCAACAAAAGAAATACTTAAATGTAAAAGGTCATAAAAGGGAAGATGTTAGGCCTGTATGGTCTCTGAAGCAGTAGTGAGGAAAATAGAACTGAAGCAAAGCCTTGTGCTGCAGAAAGTACTTGCAGTAACAGATCTCAGAGTTTCATGATGGTATAAGCATACCATCTTAAAACCAATGTATACTATCATCATCAGGAATTTCTAGTTTTACTTCTCATTTCTTCCCTTCCAAGATTACAGTTGACTGCAGATCTTTTTACTCTGTTTTAGAAGATAAAGATCTGATTTGAACTGTAACAGATTTAAACATATTACACTGAAAAAGTAAACTGTTTTATTTGCACCACATGACTTTGAATATAATTCAAAAAAACGTCTTTCAGTGTGACTTTTTTTTTTTTTTAACATTATGTTAAACCCCTCATGTAACCACATCATGCTTACCACGCTGCTATGTGAAGACAGGAAGCAGACCATACAGCATGTAAAAAACACAAGCAAGACACGCTGTAATCCACAGCATGCAGCAACAAGCAAGCTAGTCTCTCCTTTAAAAGCCTAGTATTTTTGGTTCCTCTTTTCACCATAATCCACATTTATTTTGTAAAAAATAAAAATAGCTGACCAAAGAGTGCTCCTAGCTTACAGGAAGTTTTGAGTGTTCTGAAGTCTGATTTAACACCAAGTCAGAACAAACCACAAGTTTTCAAGGTTTCCTCTAAGTCAGGAACTCGTAGGTCCCCTTGCTCCATGGTAGAAGCGGACTGCCAGAAGAGGTCCAGCAAACTCCTATTTCCAGTTCCTTAAAGTTCCTTTTGATTTTTTTTTTTTTAAATAAAGGTCATTTTGATTTAAACACATTCCAACTGAAACAGATTTTATTGACTTCCTATTAAGATTCAACTCTAGCTACTGAGAGTTGTTAGCATTTTTAATTTGCCAGTTCATTTTAGAACAGGAAGAACTCTTAGGGGCAAGTAACTCTTTTCAAGAGCTATCTGAATGATATTAAAATAGAAAGCATCGTATTGTTTATCTTGAGATTGCATTTAGGACTGCATGCCGCCTTCTAGGTAACAGAAGAGCAAAGGATCAGCAAAGTTGCCTTTTAGATACTACTATAGTAAAGAGTGCATAAAAAATGTTATACAATACATTCATAGCATGAGTGTAGGCATGCTTGTGTAAGATCTACAGACAAGTTATCAGGCAGGTAGCTTTTGCTACTATAAACACAAGTTTTCAAAGTTATGCCATCATTGTTTTTATTTACATGTTACTTTAACATCATACAGTCAGAGGCAGACAATGGCAGAAAATGGCATTTTTTGAAAGATTTAACAACAGAGGAAATCCCAACTACAAATAACGAGCCAGAACCTACGATGCTACTGTCATTCTTTTGCATTATGACAAGTATTTCTATGTAAACTGTTAAAAAAGATTTTAAACAGAAATTGTTCTTTTCTACTCTTGCAGGCTGAGAGGGCAAAATAGGAACTGTTGCCACATTTTCAGCTCCCTGCTCACAGCTCTTTTGGCAGCGCTACCCCTTCTGTATTTCAATTACATTTTCACTTCACACCACACTACTATTCTCATACCTGATAAGGAGCAATTCGCGCTTTTGTCTCCCTTGCTGCTGCAGCTGCACCACCGTAAGTGGTCTTTCCAGGGTAAAATGGAGAATCCCCAAGCTGGCTTGTCTTAAAGACAGAAGTGTTTCCAAGTGACTACACAGAAAGGTATCATAATAAGTGATTAGTAAAATGACCACACATCCACATTGATTAAAATTAATACTGTGCAGTACTTACAGGAGAGGGAGATCCAAAAGCAGATAAATTGAAGGCAGGTTTTTTAGAGCTAGCTGCAGGATGCTGTGAGAGGCAATGAGATCTTTCAGCCTCTGTGGACCAGAGCAGTGGTGCTGAAGTATTTTTTGAAACTGTGATATCTGCCAAAATGACACATGCTGTATGTAAATGCCTTGTGTACATAGAGAACTTTAATGTTAAAGATCACACTAACTCCGGAGTTCTTTAATACAGACAAAATAAGTCTTACAGAATGAAAATGTCCCCTAACACTCATTTCTCCAGCACTCTAACCTTCAGAGTTCTTCGAAGAGATCAATTTCATATATGGTATGAAAACCAAGTATCAACTCTGAACTTGAAATCTGTTCACAGAACTGCAAATACATTACCTTTCAGTAATCTTTCAAAAGCATGCACAAGTTAATAGTATGCTTCCAATGCAGAGCAATTTTATTTTTTCTTCTTTCACGGTAAAATAAAAGGGAACTGCATAAACACTGGTGCATCTATAATGATGCAAAGTTTCTCCTATGTTGGTAAAGGGTTGGAGGCCAGCATAGGTCAGAATTGAACAGGTTTTAAACCTGAAAAATTCCCCAGAGGCTGAACTAACAGACTTAATGACCTATTTTAGATGTATGTTTTATGGAGGCACACCAGAAAGCTCTAGTAAACTCAGGTTATATTGCTAAACCCTGGCCACATCTACTCTGAATTGTAAAAATATGTCCTCCAGAGAACTCGTTGAGCATGCCTCAATCCCCATTTATATAGGGGACTAGAAAAAGCTGCAGACCTGCTGTTTGCCCTTTCTCAGTGAGATCACCTAAGTCCCCATCTACATCAATGCAATGGTTTGGGTTTGTTTTTTTTTTTTTTTACTTTAAAATGGTGTACATTCCTTATTGAATTCAGCAAAAGATGTGGCAGTATTGACAACTGATGCCTTTTACCAAGAAAGGCCAAAAAAGCAGCCCAAAACTTGTTCAATCAGCATAGTTCCTTTATTGACTCCTAGTGAAAACACCGGAAAACATCCTGTGTTTCTATTTGTCACCTGTATTTATTCACATTTAACCAGCTGTCAGTTAGATTTTCTGAGTCACTCTTCCTTCTAGGCAATCAACCTAGCTGTCAAGCTACAGCGAGTCATCTTCAGTTCTTACTATCCCAGTTCAAGATTTAAACATAACCTAGCTAAAAGCGTGTTTATCAGCACCGACTCTTTGTAACATCAGGGTCTTATAAATGTATTCCAAAGCATGGTCATATTAAAAAGGTGACAGGATTATATACTTCTAAAATACTAAAAATTAAATTTAATTCTAACATCCAAAGCTGACATTCACTTACTTCATTTACTAAGGTGATGTGGAATATTAAAGAATGTAAAGTACTGCATGTTACCAAAAAATCAATTAGAGGACATGAAAGTTACCTTTATCAGATGCTCTAGAGGAGAAACCACTGGTTGTTGAGATGTTATCATCATCATGCTGAGAGGTAGAATCTTTTATTTCTTTTACAAGAGACAGTCCAGGACTGCCAATGCCAAGTGAAGATGATGTAGAGGGCTGACAATGTGGTACTGTGGAATCCAACATGGTACAGTTCAAATGGCTCCGATGGAGAGAGGGCCTTGTTAACACATCTGAGAAGTTCAATGCAGATCTACTCGTGGATGGTTCTAAACAAGAACAGGAAGACAATTAGCTTTCCTATAGGCAAGCTCACAGAAGCCAAAACCTGTTTTCTATCAACAGTCATGCTATTGCCAAGTTCTAAGCACAAAAATAGAGAAGCCAAATTTAACTTCTTCCTCACCCAGATAGGGTTTCATCTAACTCCCTGATTACAACAGCAACACTGCTTGCAATACTAAGTATTAATGTCGCATTAAGAAGTAGTTAACGATGAGGTTTTACAACACCAAATTCTGACCCCATGCTCAAGTGCTCCAACACTGGGTCTTTCACTAAATCAAACATGTATAAATTCCTTCTTCTGCAGATAAAGCTTGCAATAAGCTTTCCAAAATTTGAGATTACATGGCAAGTTACAGCCAACTCTGCAGTTTATATAATTTTGTAACAAAGATGATGTTAATCTGAATACATAACATGAAAATGTGTATTTGCAGAGATTTTGGGGGGTTTTGTTTGTTTTGGTGTCATCGTCCCCCCTCCCAAATTCTACCATATCAGGTCACGCTACAGGAAAAACATTATCTCCTATCAATTAACTTTTTAGATTTTGGCACAAAGGACAAGTAAGCATTGTGACCTCAGTTGCAAGATGGGCATTTTTTTCCTCATGAACCAAAGGGTCTGTAAACACTGCCAGTGTCCTGCAAGAGGTGGTCTCACAGCTCCAACTTGCCACATGAGCAGAACAGCTATTAATGGATATCTTGCCTGATATCCATGTAAGTCCACATTGTCTCTCGGGAATTCTGGGTATGAACATGATTTTGAGTCACTATCCTCTTGATATTTGCACTGAAGCTTAAACTAGCTAGTTCAATCTTCATAACCACCACAGTACTAGTAATTAGTTCTCCAAAGCACTGGTAGATTTTTAGGACTGTCTTGTTTGAGATAAAGAAAGTGTTATCAGGCTGAAGGCTGGCCAAGCAAAGGAGTACAGGCTCTAGCACACTGCTACCTCAGAGCTGAAGACATGGGCTTTCTAAAATTATAATAGTAATAATTTAAAAATCTTATTATTAACTATAGCAAGAAAGATTGGTCTACAATATCCACAGACTGCAACACAAGCTACTAAAGGTTCTACGGTGTCCATCTGCTCCTGATTTCTTGGAGCTAGAAAGTTTGCTGTGCAGCTGTTCTTACTGAAAGGTCCTTTCACACAGTTCTTCAGGAAAGCCAACACGTGTTCCTCATTCATGAAGACCTTCTCTATTCCTATATCCAAACTTATTCTCAAGCTACAGCTACACAGAAGGCAATAAAGCTCCTTATTTACAATTAGATGACACTGGTGACAAAGGTATTTCCTCATTATTTTTCATTCTGCCAACAGAAGCAACTGACTTTCCACACAGATGGTTATGTACATGTGCTCAGACAAAACTTCTCTCCTTATTAAAAAATTAAGTTCCACAAAACTGCTAATGTACGAGAAACTCAAATGAGAGCATATGCAAATTTACAGAGAACTACAGAAACAGTGAGAGGCGCAGACATAAAACACAGATTAATCTTTTATATGGTAAAGTAAGGGGTTGCAAACTTCTTTGCCAATGGTCCAAATAGGTTTTCAAAGACCCCATGCTAGCCATGCACACACTTTGTCACCAAATATTTCAAAAATAATGATGTCAAACTAAGCTCCCCAGTTCTCCATTAAACTAACAAGGAACTTTACTAAATTGATTGAAGAAGCCCAAAGGGAAAAAAAAAAAAAAAAAAAAAAAAAAAACCAGGACATGAGAAGGAATTTTCCTCTGGCATGCTAGAATCTGGTCTTTTGTTTTGAGGACAACAAAACAAATTAATGTTTTTATTATCTGAGGCAATTAGATAGACTTTCATTCCAGACCTTTTAAAAAGAAAAATGTAACCCAGCACACTCGCAAATGAATATTATCAATATTTTACACCTGGCTAATTGACTACCTGAAGTTAACTGATGACTTCCAAGAGCTGTAAGACAACCTCCAGTATGTTTCACAACTGTCTTTACAGTTTAAAGCTAAGACAGTTTCACAAACAGCTGTCGGAGGTTTTCTGGTTTGGGGGTTTTTGGG
>WAAD01033108.1:25766-41786 GCA_013389945.1 Fregata magnificens | reverse complement strand
TTTTTTGGGGGTGTTTTTGTTTTGGTGTTGTTTGGGGGGGGGGGGGGCCAGATTTGGTTGTTTTGGGTTTTTTTTCTTTTTAATTCTGTCAAAGCACTCCTTCCAGCTTTCCGTAGAAATTTAGATTCAAAACTAGAAATCTGTGAATAAATACAGATGGCCAGAATACCAAATGATTTTTCACATACCTTCTAAATTAATTCTTGCTGATTCAGGCGTGACTCTCCCATCAATCACTATGGTATCTTCATTTGCATAATCATGGTGATAGTTTACTGGATTCTCTTCCTGGTTTGTAGATTCATTTGTATCTACACATTCATCTTCACTTTTATTGAAATACTTCTGTAACCATCCTGGTACAATGTTTTTCACCGATTCTGTCACTCTGCTAATGATTCCCTGCTTGAAAGAAAAAACACTTGTTAATTACAGAAACACAGTCAACAGCATACACTGGGATGCAACCTTGCACAGACCTTAAAGACAGACGTTAGATAGCAAATATTCAGGACAAGAATAAGATAGAGGGTGGTTGATCCTTGACATAGGATCTCCATACTTCTGGGACACGCATGACAAAAATTCACCTAACATTGATTTACTACCAACCTATCAGTTTCTGCACTTCCCAGTGACCTCGGCAATGTTCAAAATTCTGAAATTTCAGCCAAAGTTCACCACAGGCTTGTCAAGTCACAAGGTCATCAGGAAATTCTATTTCTAAATAAGCCCTGAAATACGTACTTTTTTTGAGGACTCCTCCTCTTAATGCCTTCACTTGAAAAACCATCAAAAACAGAAGCTCAGCAATTATCTACAGGGATAGTGATGACCATAATAGCTGCTAAAATCAGTGAACTTAAATATTTCTAATTTTTCTAATGCTGAACTGCAGTAACAACGTGTATCAAAAAACCACTGTTATGCTCTGAACAGTCAGGGTATCCTGAAAGAAATCCTGGAAGAAACAGCTATAGTTGAATAACAGATGCCACACTACAGGACTGTTAAATAGATCCATTTTCATCAAATTTCATTTCGTGGTATGTTAAAGTTTTAGATCTCCAAACCTTAATATTCTGACATTACTGAAAACATAAAAGCCATTTCCATTTTGACATTTACCAGTTATTTGCAATGCGTACATTCTATGTTTAAGAAATATTTATTTACCATTTTGTTTTACGCAGTCACTTGTTCCCCATCGTGCCCTCAAAATTTCAACACATCTTCCTGTCAAATCTCAACCCCGCGCAGCAGACCGCTTGCAGCAGGGAGCTCCCTCCCTCTTACACTAACTGCAGCTACAGAACCAGCAGCTAAACTCCACAAGCTGCAAGCAAACATGAAAGCTAACTCAGCAATTTCAACACTTTGGAAACTAAAAAGTAACAAGAGTTAAACAGATTTTTGTTGAACTCCATTGTCAACTGCTAACACATGTACCAAAGGCTCTGGCAAGGTACTTTGATATTTTTCCGGGTTTAGGCAACAAAATTTTCTAGTCAAAATTATTATTCAGGTGTAGAAAATTGAGAATATTCTTTGAACATGTAACAGTTACAGTCTAGTAAACAATTCTGAAACAAGAACTCTGCTGTATTCAACTTTCTTAAAAAAATTAGCACACAAACAAAAAAAGAAGCCCATAACGCTTACTCAAGTCTTTCATACATGAGAACGCAAACACCAACTTACAGGAGTTATAAACAAATTAGACACCCTTGAATCTGGAGTTAAGAGGGGGGCAGGGAAAGGGGAGGAAGGCAAGGTAGAAAACAAAAAGCCATTTTTCATAATGATCTGCAATTTAATCTTCTACTTACACAAAGACAGAATAAATATCCAGGGACAGTTTAAACCAGACAGAATACAGCATAACAAACACATCCATCACAATTGCCACACTAAGATGCACGGAAGTATGCCATGCTTAGGATGGTGCTGCTATTCTACGTAAATACTAAGCCTCAGCTTTCCAGCAAAAAATACTAACTGCATGTAATACCAGAGTTCACAACAGTTCAGTGCACAGTACCAGCAAAGAGGCAGTCCCTACTCTATCCCCAGCTCCTTATTTCCACCTTTCCCTGTGACACACTGTCCCCCTTTTTTGGGGCAAATATTTTGCTGCTATGAATAAAAGCATACCGGGAACTCACAGGAGTTAAAATTTGCCAAAATGAGCAAATGGTCAGGACACAAACTGCATCCAAGGCGATGCTCTTTCCAAAAAGCTAAGCACTACTGCATTCAGTATTGCTAGTGAGTTTCTCCATCAGAGAATAGATATTATTGGCCGTAAAAAAGGCCTGTATGATTCTCTTGCCAAAGAAATCCTCCCAAGACTGAAAGCTACCTGAGGTTCAAGATGGAAGAAATCGTAGGCATCCGGAAGAGTAAACACCCAATCATTAGTAATCCAAATGAGTAACTGGAGAATCTAGCTAGACTAATAGGTAAGCAAGATGACATTTTACCATCCATAAGTAAAACCAGACTGGTTTGACCCTTTCTTTCATATGGCAACCTTGCTAGCATTCTCCACATCATCAGCCCTTTAAGACTAAGCTGGGTAACACAGGGTAACTTCCCAAATCAATCCAGGAGCTGGAACTCACTCAGTGCAGCCATAGCTGTACTGTAGCAATTACTAATAGCCTGCTCTGTCTGGCTTAGGCACAGTGGAAGACAAGAAGCATAGTTTTATGCTCCAGAATACTGCTGGCTTAGTGACAAAGCAAAGAAAAGCAAAATAGCCGGAAATGCACCTCCATTTTCTGTCTGCAAAATGAAAATATTGATTAAAGGTACTGTGAAAGAACTATGTAGGCATTATGAATGAGCCATCATCAAACACAGATCTTGCTAAAAAAACCCCACCTCCCCCCATAAAAGTAAGCCACAGACCCCAGCTATGCCCATTCACCAAAAAAACCCCACCAAAAAACCAATCCCCAAAAACCAACCAACCAAACTCCAATAAAATGAAAATTTCCTTACAGCATCTCCTACCTGCCCATCACCACTGAAAGCCAATCAATAAAGCACCATGGCTGGATTCCTGTCCAAGTCAGGCAGTTAAGGTACCACTGACCAACTACACTTCTAAACATGCACACTCCATACTCTTGCCAGGACATTTCAGCAAAGTGTCATGCCTTACACTGTCTTTAAAGCTGGCATTTTAATCTTACCCTAACTTTTAGTTTTCTTATTCTTCAACTTCAGCACGTGTGTTTGAACATCCTTTCCCTCCCCCTGCATGTGCAACACAAACCTACCCTGTCAGCAGCAGAGCACTCTCCCTCTGCTGCTCCTGTGCCACCAGCTCTGTATTTTGCCTATCCCACGTTCCCTGGCACTACCATCTCCCCACACAGGCATCATTAATCCTTCTAGAAGGCTGACAAGGATACCGCACTTCTCATTGATTGCAAACAGATCTTCAGAGGTGAAATACAAAAGACACAGCACAAGACAACTCTAACAGGCTTATTCCTCCAGCAAAATCTGAGCGGACTGCTCAGCTGCTAATCTCCTCATGCCACAATTATGTACCAGTCCCTTCCTGAACACCTTCATTCACTACAGCTACACCGAACACCCTACTGCAGAAAAACTCTTCTAGTTCCCAACCCCAGGCTGGGAGCAGAGGAAGCGGTGCTGGCATGCAGCTTTAATGCTCATAACTCCTCATTTCTACGGGCCACAGAGGCACCAAACTTAGTATTGTAAGAGGGCAGAAGACACCACAGGGCAATCCCAACTACACGTAGCAGTGTTTTAGTCAGTGAATGTGTTTTAGTCCTTAACTGTCTGATTTCAGCAGTCTGAGAGCTCCTGTCAGTACCAACAGTTGTCTGCTCATCTTAAATGCACTCATGATCTGTTCTCATCCTAAAATATCAGCAAGAAACCATAACAAAACAAAACAAAAATCCACTGAAAAGTTCCAGTAGCTTAGAAATAGGTATCTGCAAGTTTTTCAAATTCTGTGCATCATCCTAAGTGTCTGCAGCTCTGCTAGATATATCTATGTATACAAACACCACAGCAACAGTAACTACAGTTACAGTTACTCAAGGCATATTGCCTTGAGATGCAACTCTAAGCAGAAGATACGTAGATAGAAATACTAACCAGTAAACAAAGAGGTGTTGTAATGTACTCCTTCAAAATACCATTTCTTCAAAGGATTTATATAAAGAAAGAAAAATCAATAGATTATGGTCACAGTTCGACTTCCGAACTTAAAAGCAGCCTATTTCTTGGCCAAAAATATTTACGGAATAGGACAGTTTTCCCAGCTCATAAGGGTCTTTCACATAGCATAGTGGGGGAAAAGTGCTGGCAGGAGTACTCAGCAATGACGCATTACTGGAAAACATCTATTTTTGTAATTGAGTTGATTTCAGTCTGAGAGGCTTAAGTAAATCCCACTATACAACACAAGACATACTAAAAATTTATATATAAAGGTCATACACTAACATGAATTTGTCAGAGATGCAAAATACACAACCAGATAGAAGAGCTAATTTCCACTTCACTGTATGCACACCTCTGAAAAGCATCAAGTTTTTACCTCCAGGCCTCTCAGAGATTTCTTTGCTTCCCGTTTCAAAGTTCAAGTTATTAAAACATATGAATCAGTAAGTCCTCAAAAAGAAAACCTGCACCTAACGGTGAAGTTCACTGAGATAGAGCAGATCAATCTAACCACTTCCAACCACCAAAAAGGAATTTTCATGCTCTCTCCATCCCCCACGGTTACCTCATGCCAGCTCGGGCGCATAGCAAGCTACTCTCTGTACTAGCTGAATTCATTAATCTGGCAAAAAAGTACATGTTTCTCCGCTGGACTAATGAGTTCAACTGGCTCAGTGCACCAGAACTGGCCCGAGAGAGGGAGCAAGATCAGGCAGCCAGGACGAGAGGAAGAAGAAACAAAACTTCTCCCTTCTTTTAACCATCCTGTGTCCGTACTGCCATTGAAGAGATTGTCCCTTCCTCCTCTTCACCTCACCCTTCCCTTGTGCTGCCGCTAGCACATACACGCAGCCAAGCGACAAACTTGGGCTCTATCAAACAGATCCAGCCAAAAATTTGTCTACAGATGATGCTGGTGAGGACTACCCCTCAAGGGCATCAGGTCACTGGTCCAGCTCACCATGTGGCTGCACGGGAGCTGATGCAGAAGCAGGCATAGAAATGGGAACACGACATGACTCTCTCTTGCAGCGGCACAGACTTAGACTGGCTTAAACTAACTCTGCTTTTGCTATTTAGGGAGTGGTTTCAATTTGGATGTAGGACAGCAGAGTTTGATATTTCATTTAGAAAAAAAGACAGTAAAACTTATGACTTAATAAGAACAACATGTTACAGGAATGTCATTAATTATGTAACATTTGAAAAACAACGACTTTATTCAAGGCAAGTGGACTAGTTCAGATTTATTTCTAAAAATCACGAAGAAGGGATTATGATTCCAGATGCCAGTGTATTTCCTTCTTATTCCTTGAAGTGAGCCTTATTTTCCTAAGTCTAGTTAGCTTTAGAATAAACATCCCAGGGAAATTCAGGTGCTGTTTTACATTTTGGCACTGCTTGCACATCTGTACCCATCATTATCACTTCCGAGTGCAAAAAGCCAGCGTATGCTCTGATAGATAAATCAGTGTCTACCCCACTAGGTTAAATCTGTGTGACGTTGAATGGCTTTATCTCAAGTTTTGTCCACACCTTTAGTTGACACGGTGACAACATTGCAAAAGAGAGCATGAAGTACAAAGCACCTTTCTTCCCTCCTTGTAGAAAGCGCTACATTAGGCTCTAGTTAATCCTCAGCAGTGATCAGCGATGGGCACTGTAAATCACCTAGCATGTGTTCAGTGCTACACTTTGAGACAGAAATCTATCAGCATCAAAACAAAAACAAACAAAATAAAATATTCTAAGATTCAGGAGACTACTTTCACTTACAACTTCACAAGCAGTTTTAAAGGAGTTCATTCTTAATCTAAGAATGGACTCTAAGTATATTTAATTTTTTTTTTACTGAAAGACTGCCGCACTTATGCACTGTGCCTGCAGCTAAGTTTCATAGACAGTATGTAGAATTACATTAATTGAAATGCTGCTCAGACTCTTTTTCTTTTCCTGTAAGGGAACCATATAGTCTAAACCGATTATTTTTACTTAACAAGTACAACAATAGCTAAAACAACATGGCATCAAGATAAACTCTGACTTAACCACACGGGCAAGAAGTTTAAAGTTTTCAAAATTAGAATGATCAAGAAATACATTTCCCATAGCACCAGATGGTCTTTACAAGGCCATTAGTACAAGTTATCAGATTTAGCAAAGTATGAGAACATACATTTTATATTTAGGATTTAAATACACAGTTTAGGCATAAAATTGTCTATCTTATTTATAGGTATTCTCTATACAGTAAGACCCAATTCATTACAGTATTTCAACATCACCAAACATAACTGATAATAGAAACGGCAAACTCTTCCTCTTTCCCACATTTACAGTAAATAAGTTTATGCATACAAAGGCTTTCAACGTATCATACCCCATACTACAAATTTGCTACCTCCTATAATATACTAAACTCCCAGCAATGAATTAAACATTTTCAGCACCACTTTGCCTAAAAGCACTCACAAACAAACATGGTATCACAGGCTAATCTATGGCACATAGTAGTGAGGACACATTACGTATGTCAAACACAAGCAAGGGCAGGCCAAATTCTGCAACAACTCCTGAAGCAATGGTTAAATGCCATTCAAGGACAACTCACAGCTTACTGATGTCCATCCCCGAGTCCAACGCTTTCCAGTGCAGACAAGGCTTTATAGATAACTTGAAGCATACTTCACAAAACGAAGTACTTACTGCTACAAAATTTCATTCCTGCCACTTTGGAGTGGCACTCCAAAGTAAATCACAATCTTCAAACAAGAAGACTGGAATTAAATTTTTAAATTAAATGTGGTGTTAGCAAAAGATAGCAAAGTACTCTCATGCTCCCTCTGAAATATCTTTTCTGTCCATCCTGATCTACAAACTAACAATACGACGTGCTAGTGGTTTTGCAAAATGTAATACATCAATCCTGTTGCACATTCAATATGTTATTTTATCCACAAACTTCAACACGTAAGTTAAAATGAAGTAACCAAAGAATCATCTTTATTCTCTGTGATCATCTGATATTTTAGCAAAACTCAAAGCCTTCCTACTTTTTAAGTGTCATACACAGACATTGTCTAGCATATAAACGCTAAACCTCACAATTCATCTAAACCAGCAGAACCTGCAATTACTTTAAATAGGACACATTTAACACTGCTGCATATACTTCCTGAGTAGATTTAAAAATATAAGAATTGGTGCCTAGGAGAAACTAAAATACTGACTCTCAGGCACAGTCGCTTTAGCTGCAGCGGCAGCTATTGTTATATTCTTTGACATTTTAAGGTAGTAATCTGAAACTGTAAAGTCAAGGTAGGCTCACCGCTGCTGCAGGGCAGTAATCTTCAGTCATGAGGCAGCAGTGTCTTTCTGGACATAATTTTTCATCACAGCTCAACTGACAGAACCAGGAGCATCTCACAAATCTATAACCAATATCTCCAAACACTGTTCTCTTACCAGCAACAGGAAAAGTTACCACTGCACATAGAGATTATTCTTCTAGTGATCGAAGTTAATGGCATCTACAAATCTGGATATATTCTACAACTCTGTAAAGTAAGTTTAATAACAAATACTAAGGGCTGGCATTAGAACAGGTGCACCGTTATAGCTAAATTTAACACGTATCTAGTCGCACTACAGTAATTCCCTAATACAGCTACATTTAAACCAGTTTAAACCTTGTCCACATCCGCTTAGCTCAGGATGACTTGAACTACAAATGCACCTATATTACAGGCTTGCACATACTAGTATAGTTTTTCATCATCAGTTTAATATTTTGCTATCATAAATATTTCAGTGCCTCACTGGACCTGTAATCCAGTCTCAAAGAAAACGCCAGTTGAACAGTTTAACTCTTTGCTTGGTTTACTTTAGTCTTGCAGGTCACCAGACCTTGAGCTGTAATAGGGGAAGGAGTCGTGAGACTTACCTGCTTCAAAAAAGAGTTTGATTCAAAACACAATCATAACTAAAACCAAAGTCAGCCAGCTTTCCAGCACACACTCACACAACTCTTTCCAACAGCAGAGCTACGGAGACAATAATAAACAACCTCAGCAAGGAGAAAGAAAATTTTCTACTGGCACAGATATTTGCAAAGCTAGCGTGTGTCCTAAAACTGTAGCTGTAGGACTTCAGTGCATGTTGGTGTCCATGTGTTGGCATACACATTTTTTCCCAGCAAAGGTGAATGTAAAGGTGAACTTATGCTTACTTTAAAAAACATGGTGGTCACAACCAAGCCAAACACAAAGGCACTGTAATTAAATGCAACATGCAATTATGAAATGAGTTACAGAAACTCAAAGGAAACTCCCCCCTCGGAAATATTAGTCCTGCTGCCCCAATATGAAAGTTTTAGTGCTGTCGCATTTCCTAGACAAAGGGGAGAAAAAAAACCTTAAAGTCTTTTCTTGTCAAAAGAAGGGGACTGTATTTGTAAACTCTCCAACAAAAACAAAGAAAAGCAAATCTCATATTTAAGAGAAGACCTTTTAATTAATAAGTATTTTTGTACAGTAATCTAGAATACCACAATGACAAATACTGTATCAGCAAGTTGCAAAACTACTTACGCTTCAGGCAAAGTCAAGCAAGCTAGTTCATACTTGCCTTTGCTCAATTTTAAGATGATCCAACTGACGTGGCTTAAAGGGGTTTAGAGAGTACTCACCCCGTCCCTTCCACCAACAAGGCTGGGGGTATAACAATCTCCCACCAGAGGTGGTGATAAACAGCTGTGAATAACACTACCTTCAAGTGGCTCAACTGCTAGCAAAACTAACACCTCTTTAGCTTAAAAGGTGTATATAAATTGTACCTTCAATTAGTTATAACAGGTGGATAAGACCTGTTTAGGCATAAGGGGAAAGCAAGTCAAGACTTTTAAGCAGCACTGTAAATAAAAATAAAATAAAATATGGAATGTAGTGGCAATAAGGGAAGATACCTGGCACGAGAGATCTGTATAAGGGAAAATAAGAAATATGTCCAAATTTAGGGCAGTTGTTCATCAAACTGCATAGATAAGTAATACCCCAAAAAGTAATAAAAAATTCTGCCTAATGGCTAGAATTCTTCATTAAAAAAATATTGTGGGCACTTAATAATTCTTCAGCATTGAGGACTTACATTGTACATTACAAAAAGCACAGAGGAGAGCTTTCATTGTATTGTCTTAGTAGCACATACCAAGAAACGCATACTGAGGAACATCTCCTCCCCTTCTCTCATGACTGTATAAATATCACTATTCAACATATTGTAGATGTACAATAGCTACACAATAAATACTGGACTGATTACACAGAACATTAAAAAGATATCAAAAAACCCACAGTTTTTGCAATTTAACAACAGAAAAATGGAAAAGCATATCACATGACCTCCCACTAAAAAAACAGATGATGTTTAAAAAAATGGTCTGGAAAACAGCAAGGCTAGAGAAAAGCCTCTTAGCTATTCTCTTCTTGCGGGCAACCTTGCAATTTACTCTAGATAAAATGCAACAGTGAGATGGAGGCATTATTTCTTTCCTCAAAAAACAGCATAGCCCTGAAGACAGAATTAGAGGATGGACCAACAAAAGGATTACCAACCCAGAGTAACATTGACATTTACGCTGAAACCACATGTCTATGCATGCTTTGTGGTCCAACAACAGCACTGACAGAACCATGCACACACAGAGGCTGTATGGCACCCCAGAGGTCGCCTACTCCAACCTCCTGCTCAGAGAAGGGCCAAGAGCAGCAGGTTGCCCATGGCTGTGTCCACCTGGGTTTTGAGCAGCTCCAAGGATGGAGACCTCTCTGGGCAGTTCTTCCAACATGTTGGCCATCCTCACAGTTAAAACATTTTTCCTAACATGAAATCAGAATTTCCATTTTTGCAACTTGAGTCCATTGTCTCTTTTCCTATTGCTACGAACCTCCTAGAAGAGCCTTGCTCCACCTTCTCTATACTCTCGTTAGGTATTTGCTCTTCTTAGGCTGAACACACACAGCTCTCTCAGCCATGTGCCTCAGCCCCCTAATCATTTTGGTGGCCCTCAACTAGACTCACTCCAGTATGTCAACATCTTTTTTTGTACTGGAGAGACCAAAATGGGACACAACACGCCAGATAAAGTCCTGGAAGTGCTGAATAGATGGGAAAACCCACCTCCCTCAACATCCTTCCTACATTCTTACTAATACCGCCCAGTATGCAGCTGGCCTTCTTCACCTCAAGGGCATGCTGCTGACTCAGGTTCAACTTGCTGTCCAGCAGGTACGTGGAGTTGTTTTGTCCCAGATGAAGGACTTAGCATTTGCCTTTGTCGAACCTCATGAGGTTCCTGGCAGCCCATTTCTGTCAAGATCCCTCAATGGCAGCCCTACCCTTCAGCATACGATGGGGCTGACATTCCCCCAGGTTTGGTATCATCTGGTAACCTGCTGAGGATGCATGCCATTCCTTCATCCCAAGTTATTAACAAAGAGACATAACAGTATCAGCCTGAATACCAACCCCTGAGAGGCTCTATTAGGAGTCAGCTGCCACTGGAACTTTATACTGCTGATCACAATCCTTTGAGGTCAACGGTCCTGCTAATTTTCCAGCCACTTTACAGTCCACCTGAGGAGTCCACATTTCACCAACTGAGCTACAGGGATAATATGTGAGACCGTGCTGAGGGCCTTGCTAAAGTCCAGGTAAACAACATCCACTGCTCATCCCATGTCCACCGAGCCAGTCATTCCACTGTGTTATGCATTTGTTACACAATGCTATGGTAGCCTGCATCTGCACTGATCTGAAATAGCTCTGCTCAAACACTTTTAGGCAAGCAAAAGAGATTTTGAACTCTGTCCTCTCGCAGTCCTTAGAATCACCAGCAGCTCAGTTTCTTCACGGCAGGGGAGCAAGAACCAGTTCTAATTACTGACTGGAGGAATAAATAACTTAGAGGAAGTGATGTGCTGCCAGCAACCAACGGCAATTTGCAGTGTCCCAGCTAACGCAGTCAATTATTTCATCTGCTTTTTTCTTCTCCTAAGATACCGCTCACTAATATCATTTTTCTCCAATACTTCACAGCCTCCAAGGCTGTCATGACAACACTTTGAAAGACAAAACCCAAAATCATCGTTTACAATTTGTTGTACTGACAGTACTGTTAGCCTAAATGAGAGAAAACTGTCAAAATCTCAGTTTTTAAAAAGTTCTTCCCAACTAGGATACATTTTTGTTTACGGTAGCAGTAGAAAGCCAAGTACCACATTTAAACATCTGTTTTGCTAACGCAATTTGATATTGCTGGGACAGAGACAAAACCTCTGATATTAGCTACTATCCCATTCTTTTAAAACAAATCTTTAAATACACCTTAAGCATTTCTTCAAATCTATTCATATTTAGCTTAATGGTCTAACCTACTGCTAAACCAAAACAAGCAGAGATGCATACAAATATAAATACAACCACCTAAGCATGTTTCAAGGTGCAATCTTATTGACAGGAGTTAAACCAATACAATTATACTTGTGTAGGTCCCTATGGACATTCTTAAAAAAGGTTTTTTTAATTAATATTTTCCTGCTTCAGGTTTATGAAACATTATCTAGCTTACATTACTCAATATGATACTCTAGGAACTCTTGAGCATGAGAGTTTCAAAATTTCCTCCCAAAATAAACCTGGTGGTTTATAAGATTCCTTCTGCCTGCTGCCTGCAGTCACTGCCCACCAAGAAAATCCCATGCATACATCAAACAATAGTTTACAATTGACCTACCTTCAAGACAGTAGCAGGTGGTAATGCAATGATTTAGGCATTGCTGCATATAGTTGAAGTTCGCAACCCTGTAGCTATTCCGTCTGGGAAGAATCTTACACGACCTCTCAAGTGATTTTGTGAAACTCACCAAACCACAGGGGCTTTCATGACCACAACCAGCAAACGTGCCTTTCAGTGGCCTTCTGGTCCCCTCTTTCAGGTAATATCCTAACTATATCAGCACAAGACCAACTACAAACATGCAGAAACTTATGCTGTTTTCATCAAGGAATGATATCTTTGGACTGTTTTCCTGTATAGTGTAGCACATCTACATTATAAATATGCACTGGCACGTACACATGTAAGAAAAACCAAAAACGTATCGCTCCCCAGCAGAAGTTTCAAGCTACAAATATTATCTCTAATATCAAACAGCTCTAAGCTGAAGCTTAACATAAACGTATAGGTTTATGGGAAGGTTATAAAGACTTTTCAGATAATTGTTTTTTCTCATGCTTAAATCTGCTTGTATGAGTTTAAAAGCCCAGGAGAGTCAAAGTTCTCTGACACTTTCATTTGAATGGCTAATTATAAAATAAAAAATAACCAAAAAAAGTTATTTTAGTCTCTTCTCCTATAAGTCACATTTAGAATCTTTGAAATCTGTATGTTACCTGGATGAGAATGGCACTATTCCAGGCTAAACCAGCACGTGCACACACACACAAAAGCACAAAACTAAACATAAAATTAACAATAGGAACATACAGCTACTATACTAGAAGCTGTTTAATAAGTCAACAATGTAAACACTCATCCTATTAACACATCCACACTAGTAATTCCCATTATTAGTCTACCTAAATGACTAGGACAAACCAGCATTTAGAAGCACTGGGGCCACATCCGGAAGACAAAACCCAGATGTTGGACACAACAGCTCCCTCACTTGCACGTGCTTAGCTCTCGAAGAAGCTCTAATTTTAACCCAAGTGCCTAAGCTCCTTACACGGTACAGAAGGAGGCTGGATATTTCAACATGACATGGCTGAGTAAACAGGTAGCATGCTAAAGCACGGCGTAATCTAAAGCCAACACATTCAGCGTGGAGCTTTCAACATTTAGCCACTAGGAAAGCACAGTCAATGGGGAAGGACTTCTCAGTTCTACTCCCAGAACGCCCAATGTAGAGATACAAAAAGGCTCTTTTCTTTCTGAGGATTCCCACCCCACAAGCCTTCATGGTGGGTGAGCCTATACCATCTTTACTTAGCAGTGCTGCTACTTTTTGTTTGTTAGTTTGTTTCATAATATAGCTGCTGACAGCGCACTTTTCATAAGGCAGGATAGTGGCTCAGAAGGGAAAATACCATGGTTTAGTTCCTTCACTAGTGGGGGAATCTGTACCCGTATCTCCATCTTCCAGGAGAATATGCAAGCTGCAAGTCAGTCTTCTCTTCCAGACAGAGTCTGTTCACCTCTCCTATTTGAGGCTGGTTTTAAAACAGGCTCTAGATTTAAAAAAACCACACACACAAACATAATGAAGCATGGCTCTGAAATTTAATGATTAAGCACTTGGGGAGAAAAGGGCAGGAAATACTAGGCTTTGCGTCTTTGCTCCAAGGAACATCTAACATAAAACAACTAACTTCTGAAATCAAGGATCAGAGCCTGCATGTCTCCAGTCTTGGAGGGCAACATCTTCTTACACATCCTCTTTCTAGTTCAGTGAATCATGCATTCTTTTTCTGGATAGTAACACAGCTTCAGCCAGGAGAACTGAAGACAACACACAGCTTGGCGACTGGGATATTTGCCTGGGAAGTGGAAGATATAGGTTGATCCCTCTAGGCAAAAAAGGAATCTGAAGCAGGGTCTACCACATTCTGAACAAATGCTTTAGCTAATAGTCGTTAAAAAGCAGCAGCAGCACGTCCTCTTCCAACTGTCTTCTAAAGCTGTCGCTGTACTTTATAGAAGACTGACTCTGCAGCACATGTTGGGCGTGATCGGAGAATTCTCACCTGACTGAACTCCCCAGGAGACTATGGCAAAATAACAACATCCAGAAAGCAATCATGAGCCAGGCATCATGCTAATAATCTCTCATACAAGCGCAAAAAAATTCAGATATCCTAGGAACTTTAAAGCTATTAGCTGTATTACATACAGTGCTTGGGCACCTTCAGAGCTTGATGATAAGAGACTGAGGGTTTTCAGAACCGTAATTTTGACCACAAGCACCTAGAACAGTTCTATTAAAGTACTCCTACGAACCTACTTATTGATAATAGTTTGGGAAGAGGGGGATCAGAATCAGAGTTATAACCTCATGTCAAGATTGCACTGAGCACCTTCATGTCTTCCCAAATTCATTACCGAGAGACAATTAACACTAAATCACAGAATACTTCTGCAGAGTGGACATTATATTGAAAATAGGAACACTTGTCAATTAATTCCAATTTAAGTTAGCTATCTACCCAGAACTCATCTTTTTACGTAATGCAAGTTAGTGAGCTGCACAGGGTTAAAAAGCTACCCATTATAACAAACGCACGTGTCTGACATCTATCAGTTTGCCTAGTTATTTAACCGTTACAATATTTTCCCCAATATATTACTGTTAATTTGATCTATGTATTCGATTTGCAGCATCCATTCTCTGGGCAGAATCCCACAGATATCCCCAAGCACGTGTTTGCTTTGGCACATTGTTTAAATAAACCTACTGGAAAACGCACAGAGATAACAGACAATAGAAGAGTCAGAAAACCATCTAAGCTAATTATTTTAAATTCATGTGTAAGGTTTCAGTTATCTACTGAATACTATTACTACTACATAGTATTATCAACACATGCAACACGGTAATTTCAACATTATTCTATCATTCACATACGAGCTTTCAACATTTGCTCTCTAAGTGCAGTGATCCTTTGTATGAAGCGTCACCATGCTAGCTGTACAAGGACAACACTGCTGATCAGTATAAAAGACTATGTATAGTGCTTCCCAAATAATAAAAACTAATTGAGCAACAACTCGTGCATAACGCTCCCTCAATTCTGCATATAATATTCAATCCCCTAGTTTATGTTACCGATTTAATAATGTAAAGGTTTTGGCTGAACAGTCAACTTCAGGTTCATAAATACACGTGGAAGGCATTTCCAGAGCACTGTCTCCAGGCATCTTGAAATTTCTTAGCAAACAGTAATTGGGAAAGATCTCTGCTTCTTTCCCTTCCAGCCACTCTAAAGGGCACGGGATTTTTGTGTTGCAATTTACAAACTGTTTTTTTGTTATCCATCTACTCTATCCTACAACACAAAGGAGAACAAATGCCTTATGAATTACGTTTCACTTGCACTGCATCAGCACATTTAGGCACAGGCAAGAGACTGAAGAAACTACCAGATGCAGACCTGAGGGTTCTGCATGCAGCATCCTACAAAAAACCAATCGAAGATGCCTAACTACACAGCACCCTCGCAAACTCATTTGCAATGTGAAACTTGTCAAGAAAAGCAAATATTAGGAGCGATGCACTTAAATCTGAGGAATAACTACACTTGGTAACCCAGCATCAATTTAACCGGGGGGGAGGGGGGGGGCCTCGTTCCGAGAGGGGTGCATACAGACAGCAAGCACAGATTATTATTTCTGGTGTTCGCCCCGGGGTCCTTAAGGAATCGGACGCAAATCGGAGGCAAAAGGGTAACCCCGCGGAGGGGGAGCCATCCCACCCCAGCCGCGGGGCTGCGAGGCGCACGGCGGGGGAAGGAGCACCTACCCCTTCCCAGCCGCCTCCTCCTCCCGCCTTTGCTCCCCGCCGAGCTGGGGCATCTCCCCCGGCCCGGCGGGAGACAAAAGGGAGACGAGGATCCCCCGGCGGGCCGGGGCTGCCGGCGGAGCGGCGGCGGGGTGAGCGCCCGGAAATCCCACAATCCCCGCGGCCCCGGGCGGGAAACCCTTCCCACCCCCCCACCCCCCCGGGGCCGTTCCACCGGGAAACCCCGGCC
>WAAD01033107.1:75758-89769 GCA_013389945.1 Fregata magnificens | reverse complement strand
CCAGGACTTGTGTTCCCAGGGTGGCCTGACCATAAGCAGTTGTTGGCAGCACAAAGGACAAGAGCTGCTGGCTACCAAGTCCTCATCATGTTTCTCGTCTTTTTTACTGCAGACAGCAAACTAGTTTTTGGGTGTGGGGATTTTGAGTCCTTCGTACCATTTAGGAGTCAGTAGCTATTATTGGGTGGTCCTTTGCTTTGGAGTCATGCTTCCTTCAGTCTGATAAATCTGAGGCCACTTTTTTGCCTTTGTTTGAAGCATATGTTTGTTCTCTTGGCGAGTTACACGTGCATCACCCTGTACGTGATATACTGTAACCTTTTTGCCACCCTGGTGGTGTTAGGTGGCAGGGTCTTCCACTGACAACCTCTCATCTTCCCAGAGTGCAGGTCTTATTGTCCTGACATAAAAAACAGATTGCTCGATTTTACTGCCGGGATCAGTGTTCTGGGAAGTGTGTCCTGGAAACAGTGCTCTTTGTTATCGGTCCCTGCTGTTCTTTTAACCCTTCTTCTGCTGTGTTTCCCACTGCGTTCACACACAGGCGTATCTCCTTTCATATGGCATTTGTACCGATATCATTTGTTCTGTTACAAATTTCTGCAGCTTTGCAGGACGAAGAACTACAGTTAGGCAGGTAGGTCAGGAAAGTGCTGTTGGCAGAGCTGTTGGGACTCATCACTGTGCCTTAGAATAACTACAGAAAAAATAAAGGAAATCTAGTTTTCTTAATGAAAGGAAGTATTAAAGATTCTTCAGGCATAAGTACAAATACAGAGTTGGGAAATAGCCCCATATTGTTATGAGTCCCATGGTGGTTTGGAAGTTATTGGATTAAATGAAAATCTCATCTTTTGAATTAATTTGGAAAGTTGGAATGGTTTGGTTTGGAAGGGACCTTTAAAGATCATCTAGCCCAACCCCCTCTCTAGTGCTCCTGAGTGATCAGACATTTAACATATGAAATGTAAATGCTTCTAAAGAAAGCAAATAAAAGACTTCCTTGCCATTTTCTCTGAAATAAGTAAGTGTGGTGGACGGGTTTTTTTTAGATCCACCTGATTTTGGTGTGTCTCTTCTGCCCTCTGAAGCCTTTGGGTTGCTAAAATTGCATCCTCTAAAATTTGAACTTGTTAGTGTTGAAGGTTTGTGACAGTGCCAGCAGTGCATTTGGTTAGAAAAACAAAATTTGCAAACATGGATTTTCAGGTTTGTGGTGTAATCTCTTGTAATTTTTGAGTGTTAGAAGTGCCCCTCAATTTCCTACTAGTGCCACTAGTGAGAATAAAAGACAGCTCTCAGATTGTGTTAGCTGCGTAGCTGTATATATTTACTTCTAGAGACAAAGACGGGTGTCCCTGTATTACCTGGCACAGCTGAAGCCAAAGGAGCAAGCAAGCGTCAGGAAATTTGCTGTTCTACTCTTCATTCATTGTCCCTTTCCTCCAGTCATGCTGCCCCGCTAGCACCCCGTTCCCATTGCAAAATACAGCTACCCTGCAGGCAGATGGTGACAATTAACTAAATCTTTACAAAGGTTCAAAACAAGGGCCTAAATTCATAAGGGAGCTCATAAATCCCTCAAATGTATGGGGAACTTACCGAGGGCTTTAGACCACTGCATTGTTACTGTAAGCATTTAATTTCTTCTAATCCTTTCTTTGATGCTGGCTTGCCCTTTAGTGCAGCTTCCCGCCCCCGCGCTGTGGGCTTACTTTCTGTGCATCAGCACGTGAAGTAGGCAGAGATAAACGTTCATGACTTAGGTGTTTTGTTGGAGCTTGTTCTAGTTTCTAAACAACAGCTACTGGTCTGCCATCCAGCTAGTTGATCTTTCTTGATTCCTGTTATGTTTGCATTTCATTTTCAAGTCTTGCCATGTGCCAGATACCACCATCTTTTCATTTTAACCAGTAGCTTTGTGCAAGTGGAAAAAAAAAAAAAAGGCAAACAAAAAAACCCCACCAAAAAATCCTTTATTGCAGAAGGCATTTCATTTTCCAGGTCTGCAATTAGAAAAAATCACAAAATTGCAGTCATGGCTTATACCATAATTTAACTTTCATTTCAAAATTGCTTCTTGGTAGAAAGCAATATCTAGTGAAGAACAAATTATTAGCTATTTTACTTGTAGATGCTGTTCTGTATGATTAGCTGCCTATGCTCAGGGGAAGGCCAAAGAACGGCACTGTGAATTTAAAATGTTGGCTGTTCCTGTTTGCACTGTTTTGGTTTACAGTTCTGCAATCTTTGCCTTCACAAATGCTCAACTACTGCAGAATACAAACTCTCACCCAGATAAACTATTTTGCAAAGCTACTGAAGTCTCTTTAAAAATCATGTGCTTGGTTCTTACACTTATTTTTCCTAGAAAAATCCACCCATTTAAGAAGAAATGAACACTTGCTGCTTGCACAGAGTGACTTCTCTCAACAGGCTCTCTAGTGACTCTCTGGGTTCGTCCGTTCAGCAGGAGCGATGGAGTTGGCTGGGCTGACGTCTGCCAAATTCGAGAACCTGAAACAAAATGCAGGCTGAGCCTGCCCCCTCTTTTTTTCTTCTCTGCTTTCCTCAACTTAAGATAACCCTATTAAATGCAGCTTTGTGGAAGTAAGGCAGAACACCTCAAGGCTTATAGTACATAATAGCACATTTAAGTGTGCAGACTGGTATAGGCTTTTTGCTGTATCTTTGCTAGCTGTTCCTGTAGCAATAATTATTGTTAAGAAAAAACACAGGTGACTGATTCTACAAGTACACTTGCAATCTCTTCTTTTTTTTCCATTATGGAAAATCCAGTGTCTCGGTCTTTTAGGCAACACAGGAATAACAAGGCAAAACTACAATTTTTTTTTTTAAATAATTGAATACTACTGTCAGATTTCATCTCCTTTTGAAGAAAGAAGTTCAAACAGTCATTTTATAAATATGATTAGAAAAAACTAATTTCATGTGCTAAAGCATGCATACATTAGCATTGTTAGCAAGGTGTTTGTTGGCTTCAGTGGACCGATTTTGATCTTAAATCCAGAATTATGTTAGGCATGAGAATGCACTGTACTGTGTTACCACTATAGTTTGCATCATGTTTGGATTATAAAGTTAGAGGGAATGACATTTGAAGCCAATATTTCTGTATCATAAGTAATTTGAATACAGCGCAGCACTATTTCTGAATGATTTCTAAATGCCTTGAGGCCACAGACCGATAAACCCACATCCCTGCCCTCACATAACAGTCTTGGAGGTAAGTGACAACTCCAGAGAATGAGGTTCCTCTTGTGTTTGAGATGACCAACTGTGACCTCAGCGGTGGGCTGCTGCAGAAAAAAAAGTGCACTGTGTCTCTCATACAGTATCTAGTCTGTCAGAAAATCTATTGAACTCTAGGATTGTCAGGCCACACTGTTCAAAGGAATTAAATTCAGGTGAAGAAATAAAAAGCATAAGCTTGCTTCCCCATATTATCTATTCAGCCAAGTCACAACTTACAACAAAAATAGAAGCAGTTAAAAGAAAATTCAAATCAGAAATGTCAGAACCTTATCTTCTTGCCTCTCTATTATGTACTTCAATAGGCAGCAAGCAAAGCAGCCTCCAGCAATAGCAGGAAAATAATCCACAGAGTACTTCCCACACCGCTCCCTAAGGCCTGATATGTAAAGCAGACTCCCTCCATGGAGAGTGACTCAGAAAATGAAGTGCTGGCTTTATACAACAGACCTGTGTTAAGCTGTCAAGACTGTAAAACTTCATCTCTGTCCTCATCCCTTTGAAGTATGAGTAACATTGCATTAAACAGTCAACCTAAAGAACACAGAGAATATTAATGTGAGGTTTGGGCTTTATAAAAGAAAAAAATTAAGAGGAACACAGCTAAAATTATCAGTCTGGGGAAGGGAAAATAGGGGAAGGAAGGACAGGTCAGGGAAATGACCAGGGGGAAGGTAGTGTTACAGGCATCTTTCTGCTTGCGGCTCCAGCCTTCTTCCAAATTCTGATTCTCCTTGGGGAGAGCTTCTGAAACACAGCAGGCCATGTTTGCCTGGAGCCTTGACTCAAAAAGAAGCACAAGTCAGCTCTGTTGCAAATGTTCTTTTTTCCTCATTTAAAGAAATTAGGAAATCCCTGGAGACAAGTACCTTAATCTGGCTTTCACTCAGTGTAGAATAAAACCCTCTCAGCCCTTGCATAGACAGCACAGAAGAGGAAGCTGGAAAAAATGGGAAACATTGCATGAATTTAGAAAAAAAAATTACATGTTTCCCAGTGACTTGCACAGAATAAGCATGAGTCAGAAGACATCATAGGTGTGAATAAGGAAACAAATTAAATATAGAAAGAAAAGAGCAAGATGCAATAGGGTGCATTTGGAAAAGAGTGTTTCATAGAGGAAAATAGCTGCAGGAGAGAAATGACAGAATAGGAGATGAACTGTGCCAAAGAGGATAAACAGAGACCAGAAATGCAATGTAAAAGAAATAAATGCTAATTGCCTCAGAATAAAATTCCTGTGCTATTTAATGAGTCAATAGCAGTGCTCAGTGGAGAAGCTGCCATCTCCTGAAGGTGTCTCAGTGGTGTATGACGGTACAGATGTATACAGCAATAAAAGATCTCAAGTTATCCATTCACCCACTTCCTACCCCATTGCCACTGAAGAGGAAAGAAAATCAGTGTGGGGAAAAGAAGTGGATTTAACACTGTGCACATTTTGGGAGCAAGCACCAAAATTAGTGAGACCTTGCTGATCCACTAAAGCTGGTCTGATATTCTTTAACTAGAAGAGTTGGTTTTGGCAGTTTTTATGGAATTCCATCACTGATATGACCATACTTCCTGAACACACACCATTCCCAGAACTCAGTCCATCAGCAAAGTAACGCTATTCAAGTGGTCATTGTAGTCCCAGGAGGAAAAATTCATAGGTCCTGGCTGCTGCTCTTTTCTCCAAAAACAATTTTGTTTGGAAAAATTTCCTTTTGAATAATATTTTCTTCAGTTTTCAGTAGTTGTGGATTTGGAATCTCTATTCTCTCTGTCAGTGTGAAAGTATCTGTGAGAAGTGTCTCTCATTCACAGCTGCTATTGGATGGAGAACTTTCTGCTTTTCTTATTCATCTCACAGATGTTGTGGGTTAACCCCAGCAGGCAGCTAAGCCCTTCACAGCCACTCACTCACTCCCTGCAACAGGATGGGGAAGAGATTTGGAAGGGTAAAAGTGAGACAACTCGTGAGTTGAGATAAAGACAGTTTAATAGGGAAAGCAAAAGCCGAGCGCACAAGTAAGGCAAAAAAAGGAATTCATTCACTACTTCCCATCAGCAGGCAGGTGTTCAGCCATCCCCAGGAAAGCTGGGCTCCATCACGTGTAACGGTTACTTGGGAAGACAAATGCCATGACCATGAACACTCCCCCTTCCTCCTCCTTCTCCCCAGCTTTTATTGGTGAGCATGATGTCGTACGGTATGGAATAACCCCCTGGTCAGTTGGGGTCAGGTGTCTCAGCTGTGTCCTCTCCCAACTTCTTGTGCACCCCCAGACCACTTGCTGGCAGGGTGGTGTGAGAAGCAGAAAAGGCCTTGACTCTGCCTAAGCACTGCTCAGCAGTAGCTAAAACATTGGTGTGCTATCAACATTGTTTTGGTCACAAATCCAAAACAGCACAATACAAGCTGCTAGGAAGAAAATTAACTCTATCCCAGCCAATACTAGTACACCAGAAGGTCAAACCCAGGCTTCTGTTAATAAGCATAATTTTGGCCTACCAAACATGACATCAGGCATCTTTAGATTAAAGTGTTCTGCCTTATATGGAGCAGTGATCAGCTAGACACTGGTCTCAATGCTGTTGGTGTTGGTAGACATCTCCAGTTCATGGGAGGATTGACAGGTAGGTTCAGTACTGGTTACAGGGTGCTTTCTCAGTTGCTGGAGTTGTGAAGTGAGTAAAAATGGATGTGACTAGTCACATGAACCCACACAGCCAATGCTGTCACCAATTCAGTTAACTCATTTGCCAGGTCTCTTCTAACAAGTCCTGGAAAGAAAAAGGCACTCCATTTTTTTTTCCCCAAGGCCAAATCAGACAGGGACAAAGCAGGGTAAAGTGCCTTCAGAATCACCCTCCTGAGGCCGTCTAGACCTTCTCATTTTCCTCTGTGATTTCAGCTGCTGCACTTCCTATAGAGCTGGTACTCCATTCCCCTCTCTTGTGAGTGGAAACTGTGAGCACAGGAAAGAAAGCGGGATGAGATCAAGCGTAGGGCTTTTTTTGTGAATGCTGAACAGAATCCAGAAGACACACTGTGTTTCTCATCCCTAATTGCTTACTCTTGTTTTTTGTCTCTGGTTTGTTTAACCTGATAAGTTCTTTTTTTGTTTATTCTGACTACTCTGTATTAAGCATTGTTAGTTCTGTGTTACCATTCACTAGCACTTCTTCCATTGATAAACTTCCTAACTTTACCCCAACTTCAAACAAATAGTTACTACTGATGAAAGGCTTAGTCTCTTCATGTTTCTAATTCAAACAGCACTGTTTTGTTAATTGGCTTGTCTGAGAGTAGGAATGTGGTGCAATGGGAATCTCAAGGAGAGCACAGGAAGGTTCGTCAGGACCTTTACTGACCTGAAGCACCTGGACTAGCTCACTGTGAAACAGAGGGTGGTGACAACTCACCTAGGTGGACAGATGTGATGTGATGCATCAGGCATATATACACACACGTATAGATGCATAAATATATGAGCAAAGCCAGAGTTAAAAAAGATTATATTGCATTCAAGCTTTTATGTTGCATTCAAGCTTTATGGAAACATCTGCAGCTGTTGCTTTGCTGCCTGATGCTGTGCTGGATGTTAAGTTAGCTGTTCCAGGGATACAACAGTTAAAGCATCAACTGGTGTAAACTGCTTTCATGCACAACAAATGAATTGATTTCTAGTGCGGAGATAGCATCAGTGAGTTGAAAGGCTCATCCTTTGATGTTACAGTGTTAAATCGTGTCATGAGGAAATGGGTAACATCAAGCTTTTGGCATCTTAATATTATTCAGATTTTTCTGAGTGTGTTCCAGTATTAATTTTATTGAAAAAATATGTGATCTGCATATAATTCTGACTCCTAGCCCCTACTGTGAGTTATCAGGGCTTGCTTGCTTTCTTTGCAAAATTAATTCAAGCATTAAACTTTTATGTTATTCCAGAGTGATTTCTATCCATATGCACAACCTTCTCCTTAGTTGTGGTAATACCACTCTCTACAAGTGGCCCAAGAGTGGGCTGGTTAAACCTTAGGTCAGCACAACTTATCAGCTGCTAACAGGATGGCTCCAAGGTGCAGCCGCAGGATAGGACAACTGCTGTGACATGAATTCTCCACTATCTTCCCACAAGTCTTTTCCCTCCTGTCCTAAAGGGCATACATCTTCTTCCAGAATGCCTTGGTAAAGGATCCAGCATTTGCCTCTGTGTACGGCAGGGCTTATAACTTGGGGATTTATTACACGAAGTCCAAACACCCCTGACAGCAAAGTGCAATGCAAACACAGACTTGCTCTGTGGCTGCTCTCGCTGGAGCTGAGCTACCCCAGTTGAGGTCTGCCGGAAGAGCATACTCTTGACCATACTTATGCCCAACAGGATAAAACTATAAATTTCTTTAGGTACACTGCAAAAATGCAGATTCTGTGGGTTTAGTTCTAACTTTGTTTCAGGGGTAGTTCACGGTCTGGAATTGCAACATCTCACTGCTACTTCCTGTCTCTCCCCCCCCCCGCCTTTCCTCCTTAGTGTGAATTGTAGGCAGATTTTGTAAATGAAGGGGGGAAAAATCTCTGGAGGGGCTGCCTGTTTTAGTTTCTTTGCACTTCCACACATCCAGATCTGATGTCTATGAGGTGCCCAGTTGGTCCCACCACCTTCCTCTTTCCCACGGGAGGGGCAGCGTGGAGGCCACCCAGCTTCTGCAAATGCTCACAGCTGGCCCCGTGGTTTCCGGGGGACTCATCATGGAGGCCACAAGGAACCTACCTCATATACTGGCGACTGGTTCAACCAACTTCACTTTTCATGCCACTAATCCATGTGTCATACATGGATTGAGCAGATGTGTGACAGCCCCTCAGAGTTATTGGTGAGGGGAAATGAGAGAATATTCCTTCAAATTTTCCTCAGGCTCTTCTGCCCTTCTGCATGCCCACACACTCCTGAACCCTACTGAGTGGCCTCCTAACCCAGAAGGTGAGCTGCAGCCTGTCACCCTGAGCAGGAACATGATGCTCTCATTATTATTCCCATCCCTTCAGAATTTCATTAAACCATGTACTTTAGCTAAACTGACTCTCAGCCTGTCTTTTCAAAATCATATAAGTTGTACTTAATACTGTGGAGGACCCAAGGTGTATGTGAGGGATGTTCTCTTCATACATGAGGATTAAGAATATTTAAATAGGTAAAGTATAATGACTAATAACTCTGCTACTATGTATGTTCTTTCACTCTCATTATAAACTATTGATAGAAAAAAACCCCAACTTGTTTAGACTTTTTTTTTTTGCTCTTTTGGGACGTCAATAAATAAACCAGGTTTTGAGGTTATTCCTCTTTGTACAGAATAGTCAAGTCCTTAAATGATGGGAAGAACTGGTGTCTCAGTTTTGAAGCTGGCCCACTGATCTGGTAGACAAGTCTCCCTATGAGTTTCTGGTTGGTAAGGTTTATGACCAAACAGAATAGTTCTTCGTCCAGTAGGTTATAACTGCTCAGCTGAAGACTGAGAGAGATGTGCAAGTGTGTGGGAGAGAAAATCTTGAGTAATGTTGTGCTGCTTTTACCTAGGACTTTGTTTTTATAAATTGCTGAGTCTGCTGGGTGCCTGGACATTTTGTCTCCATTAAAGAAATGCAAATAAGGAAGTAAACACAAGTAGCCCTGACAATACCTGATAGAGAGCAAAGAGGAGAAGAGGGCAAACATGGCTAATTGCTTGATAAAGAAGGGGCAAACCAGAAAATATTTTTAATGGATTTAGAAAAGAAAACACCAGGTTATTTAAACATCCTTCCTGAGTTCAATATTCAATATGAATAACTTTGAACTTCTGTGAGTCACCAGTGGTTTTTTAATTTTTATTGAGCTCTGGCCAAGAAGTTGAACAGAGTTTGACTGCACATTCCTTTGAACGTGCAGAAGTTACAGGTGCCTGCTCAGTGCCTCTGTTTGGGAAACACAAGTGTTTGAACATAGTGTAGCTATGGTCATCAGCAGACAGATTCATCTGAGAGAGGTTTCTCTGTCAGCTGTTCCAAGCTCACTCAAGAATTAGAAACTGGGCATGTGTGGGGACTACAAAATACAAATTAGTCATTTGGTGATCCAGGTTGCAAAGCTGAAATTTTCCTGAGTATATTAACAAGAAAAATGAAAACCTGACCACATCCATCTGCTGGTAGCTTCTTCACGCAGAGCCAGATACTCTCTAAGTTTATAAGCAGCAGTACTGGCTGTACCTGCCTTTGGTGCTTCCCAGCACAACACTGTGTACCAGTCCCAAACGCATACTCATATTGCTTACACCTAGGAGCAAAGGTGAATTAAGTTACACAACACTGTGCTTAGCACAAGATTAAATGTAGTCTGGATAAACAAACATACTGTATTTCAAGTTGCTTTCTGATTTGAATACTTCTTTTGGTTGTCTTTTAAAGAAGAAATTGCTTAACTGGAACAGTGCATTCAGACTCCTTTAGCTAAAAGGTGAATCATATTGTTATTTTTATGTTTTCCTTCTAGTCCCACTGAAATCCCCTAACAGCTTACTCATTATTTTTATTATTAATCCTCCATTTCAAAGATGGGGATGAGCCATCTATTATTATTGTTATTAGCAGAGTTAACATGCCCCAAACTGTTTTGCTAGTATTTCTACTACTGGTAGGTGGGGAGTACCCTGATAAGTAGTAAAAATTAGTATGCGGATACTCATCTTGACAAAAACTTTCCAGAATGAGTCAAGGCAAATGTGTCCAGCTAAAAACAACCAGCTAACCTCTCCCATTTCCTAAAATGTGAAGACTTCTTACATTGATGAGCAGAAGCTGTCTGTATGAATGCTAAGATGAAGTTTTGCTTCATGCAATACATTGATTACGTTTGTGGTTCTTCTTTCTTTTTTTGTGACTTTGACCAAATAATGAATGAAATTTAATTTGTGAGCACACTGGTCATGAATTTAACTTCAATAGTGCTGAAATGGTCAGCTAACACCTTTTGAAGTTTCCTAAATACCAGTGAACACAAGTAAAAATTTAAATGTATCTGTATGGATTTCAGTGTATTAGTTTCAGAAAGTTATATCTGTGCTTTTCTGCTTTGGTGTAAACAGGGGGTAACATCAGTAGCAACAAAGCAGAATTACACAATCCAGTTTGGGGTTTCTTTGCAGTCATGGGAGATTTCTTTTGTAAGTACTAACCAGTGTAAAAAGGGTCATGCAGATTTTCTGAGGGAAGGTGCCATGTGTTGGTGAAGTATTAATATCCTCACATTATGATGTACTATAAATTTATTTTTAAAAATCAGCAATATTTTAAAAGGCACAGGCACTGGCTTGGAGGCTGTGGCAGGAGGATAAGCCCACTAAGTGCTGCTCATTAGCATAAAGGCAACATCAGCCGGCTTACTTATCTCAGTACTTGCCTCTGGTCATCCTCGGTATGCATATATTTCCACACATGTGAGCCAGTTTTCTCTTCAGAGACTTACTGTCTTCTGTTTGCTGTTCTGCTCAGCAAATTTGGGAAGTATTTCTTCAAATTGGCAGAGATAATTACTTTTGAAATCCTTTCATTGTCCTCACACCAAACCAATATACAATATTAATCACAGAGTAGCTAAAGCTTTTACTTCAGAATAGGAGTAACTACTACTTAATAAGAGAGTTCAGTTCTGCTGAGAGTGCCTAATATTAATTTGGCTGCGTATCAGTTTCAGCCATTGCAGTCTCAAGCTGAGAATAAAAGCCTCATTCACTCAAATGGTCTCATTTATTAGCCTCTTAAAAGTTTCCACGAGTATGTGCTCAGGACTTTTCAACAGAACTGTTATTTTTCTCCAGTTTTACTGCTGTTCATGTTAATTTAGAAAGGAGGAAAGTCTGTGTCATTGTAGTCAGGCCTATATAACTATTTTGCTTTGAATCCTCATTCCCAGATTAAAGTGAACAGAAGTGACTTTAGGCCCCAATCATAGTCAGTTGGGACACCCTTTACATTCAGTGAATTCCCATCGGATGGATACAGAAGTGAGCTGGCTGGGCTAGAGTCTCAGACTTGGAAGAGCCAGCGTATTTACAAATGGTAAACATACTTAACAGGAGAGATGTACAAGCCGATCTATTCCATGAAAACAGACAAGAAACAGTAATGAGAATTCCCCGCTCAACACGATAAGCATTTCCTGAGGGTTATCTATCTTACTCTAATTCAGGCGGCTCACTGTGAAGTGTGTGGTGCTTCCAAGATAAGGATTTTTTTGCATCCTGAGGGGATGGGGCATGGAGAACTTGTATTCCAACAAAGACAGAGAAGAAGTCCCGTAATAAAACCATATTTTTCCTCTGGGGAGTTACAGTTCATTGAGAATAGACCTGACAAAATAATGGGCAGCCTACGGCTTAGACCTGAAAGTAAAATAAGGTACTCAGGAAAGCATCTGCAGAGACACAGATTCAGTTTCTAAGAAATCTAGGAAACAAAGTTTCAAATCTAGATACAGAAAACTCCAGCGACTCCACAGTGTCAGCAAGTAACCCAGAGAACTGGAACAGTTTATGATACGTCCCCATCCTTGAAGAGCACAATGCTTGCCCCTTGTTTACTACAGTTGTAACAGAAATAGTTGCCATTTGCTATAAACAAGCGTATTTGAAAACTGTATTGTAATATCTTCTGTTGTATGCAATTAATTTTAAAGCCTATTTGCAGCTTGCTGGATGGTACCCGCATTATTCTGACTATAAGCTGACTCAGAAGAGCATTCGATTTCACACCTAGGTTCAGTTTTATTCCTTTCTGGGCACCCCTGCTGCTGCTCTGATCCTCAGCTCTGCTGGTGTCTGTGATTTTCCTGCTGTTGCTGGCATCACTAGTGCCGCTGCTCTCGCTACCCCTCTGGCATGCCTGGCGTTGCTGTCCCTGCCGAGGATGGAGCAGGAAGAGATGTGGCAATGGCAGCAACGTCAGCAGCCGTGGCAGCAGGAGTGTCAGGAAGAGCCTCAGAGCAGGCAGGTTTGTGCCATGGCCCTGCAGCTTTCCAGACAGCTGGAGAGGGTTAGATAACCAGGGGTCATTTGGTGGTTTTGTGGCTGTCTGCTGAAGTGACACCTTACAGTTCTGCTGTTCGGTGACCATTTGGGGTGGAGGTTGGGTTTTTTCCCCTTTGTGTACAGAAAAAGAGCCAGCTTGTAATCAGGACAATAAAGTAACTTACAGTGGTTTGAAATTTAACACCCGGCCAAATCCAAGTATCCTGTTGTTATTCTGCAGTCAGCATGTTTAGCAGCATTCAGAAACACTGACTGAAGTGCCTAACTAAGGAGTGAAATGACCTATTACAGCTGGCCAGCACCGAGATTGAATTTTTCATTAAAGCCAATTCATTGTCCATAGAAATATATATCTGAGTAATATTAGACCGAGAAAAAATAATCCTAGAAAGACAGGGTGCTCTGTAAAAAATTAGATCAATAAAATGTTTAAGAATGTGTACACATTTCCTTAGCATTTCCCCATTGGTCTTAAGAAAGTTAAATGTAAATGTTGGTTAATAAATGTAAAAAAGCTTATTTGCATCCCTTTTAAAGCCAGGGAAGTTAAAGCAAATACAGTGACCCTTCCGGTACTGGTAGAACATCTGTGGAACTGGAATTTCCTGGTGACTCTTGGCTTGTATCAAACTGAAACTTACTGAACAGGTTTTGTTTCTTTTTCAAAACCTTATCTGGCATAACAATTACTCTAAACTTTTAAAAGTTGGGTTTTTTTAATGTAAATGAATTCTTGGCTTTCTTTTCTGACCTCTACTCTCCTGTGAGCCTTAAACAAACATGCTTTATGCTGTGTGGACTAAACTAGTAACCAAACATCCAGCCAAGAAAAACAATTGTATCTTGGCTTTCATTAATGAGGTTAAAAGCAGGAATTTGTTTGGACAGGTCCTTTTCTGCATACGGGTAATCAGTAGTGTAGTTGTACATTAGGGCTTGCTGCAGACGTAGTTTCCATTTAAAATGAAACCACCAATGTAAAAAAAAAAATCCAAAAAATTAGCATGGGATTGATTTCAAGAGTGACAGATCTGGGATAGATCTTGCAAAGCACTAAATGAAAGTCAGATACCTCAAGGAAAACTGTTACAGATGGGAAGTAAGCCACCTTTCATGATATAAAGCTCTTTTTGACCACTGCTTTATCAAGACTCTTTTTAAGTCTTAAAAAGAAATTTTCCTGATCTACTGATGATGAAATTCCAGATGCAAAGTCATAGAAAAATTAAGAACAAAGCAAGAAGAATTCATCTGGTGGTGAATGGAGTGAAATCTAGTTGGCGGCCAGTCACGAGCGGTGTTCCCCAGGGCTCGGTTCTGGGGCCGGTTTTGTTCAACGTTTTCATCAATGATCTGGATGAGGGGATTGAGTGCACCCTCAGCAAGTTTGCAGATGATACCAAGCTGGGTGGGAGTGTCGATCTGCTCGAGGGAAGGAAGGCCCTGCAGAGGGATCTGGATAGGCTGGATCGATGGGCCGAGGCCAACTGTATGAGGTTCAACAAGGCCAAGTGCCGGGTCCTGCACTTGGGTCACAACAACCCCATGCAACGCTACAGGCTTGGGGAAGAGTGGCTGGAGAGCTGCCCGGCAGAAAAGGACCTGGGGGTGCTGGTCGACAGCCGGCTGAACATGAGCCGGCAGTGTGCCCAGGTGGCCAAGAAAGCCAACAGCATCCTGG
>WAAD01033107.1:62105-74942 GCA_013389945.1 Fregata magnificens | reverse complement strand
TTTTCTTTTCTTTTCTTTTCTTTTCTTTTCTTATCTTTTCTTTTCTTTTCTTTTCCTTTCTTTTCTTTTCCTGTATGAGTAATTCTCTGTGTCTATCAACAGAGCAAACCCTGGAGAATACAAAGTATTCTGCTACCCAGCTGGAGCTCATCAAGGTATTGATCTCACTCCCTGTAGGATACATCTGCAGGTGTCTTTTTCTTTACCCAGGATTTATAAACAAGATTGGGATTACCTAATATACCTGCACAGGAGACAAGGTGAATCCTTACTCTGTTCAGTCTGCTCCTGTGAGTGCAAGATTCTGTGTTGAGCCTAGAAGGTCTCTGAACAAGTCATCAGTCATCATAACAAATTACAAGTGGGTAATATACATGACACAAATTATAGGCGCCAAACTTCCCAAAGGTATTGCAACTGCTGACATGACTTCCCATCGTTTATGACCATATGGAGAGAGAAAGGGAGCTGGAAATAAGAAAATGTACAACCCTGTGGAAAATTAATTTAAGCCATGTAGCGTTCTCTGAGACTGCCAGTCTGTCCTTGCAAAGAGAAGCAGGAAGATGCAAAGCTGAAGACTGGCTGAAGCAAGTGGAGTTGAAATTAGCTCTAGAGTAGCATCTAGGAGACTAGGCTGGCATAAAGTCCTCTTGTGCACCACACCAAGCACTCTGAATTTTGGAGCCAAAAAGGCATCTCAGGTGGCCTCAACAGTCCTGATGAGGTGATGGGTGAGACAGTATCCGAGACCAATTTGTTCCAGCCAGCTTGTTCCTTCATTCAGAACAAGGCTAATAAACAGAGGACTGGAGAAATGTGAAAGGAAAACATGTTTGACTGAAGTAGATGGCACTTGTTGATTCAAAGTAAACTAGGTGAAAAGGACTTGACATGCTGGTGGGTTTGTTTCTTCACAAGATTGTCAGTTTAACTTTGAATTAGATCCACTAAATGATGTGCACGTGTAAAGCAGGATTCAGGCACTTTGTTGTTGGATGAGCCCCAAACTGCAATCCATTTCTTTCCACAACCCAGTCTCAAAAATAAAACCCACTACTCAGTGGCTACCTAAAACTACCTGAGCCCAAGCTGCTCAATACCTATCTGTTGCTTGAGTCCAGCCAGGATCCAGATACAGGGGAGACAAGTAAATCCCTAGGGGTGGAGCTAAAGGAGATTTGCTTTTGCATTGATGCAGCTGGACCCCTTTAATATGCAAGCTTCAGTGTCTGCTCTGTGAACGGGATATTGACCTACAACTGTCCTTCTTAGGCCTTGAGCATTCAACTTCATATGTCTTCTTCCCTGGAAAGTGTCCTCACCACTGGGAGAAGCTTAGGTGCAAAGCTGCTCTTCTGTCAGTCTTGTATGTGAAATCGAGTATTGTATGTGAGATAAAAAACAGTGCGGGGAGCATGGGGGAAAGGTTTTGTCTTCTTCCTGTTATTTTATTCTTTCCAGGCTTTCTTAACAAATACTGTCACCATCTCTGGCATTTGAAAAATTATGTCTTGTACAGTGTAATGGAACCTCTCTTTATTGCCAAGGCACCATGCCTTTTTAAAAATTTTTTGTGTTTATACAGGTATACATCTAACTAAATAAAAACATACATTGCTGTACTTCTCTTCCATTTCTCTGTCATGAAGACAGTAGTGCTATTTAACGGTTTAATTTGTAATGACAATATAAATAAAAAGTTTTCATCTAAAAGTACATGATTTTTTAAAATTAACTGCTTAAAGGTCTACACTGAATGAACGCATAAAACTATTTTCATTTTTTAAGTATCTAGTGAGAATAACATACGATTATATTTTTAAATGCCCAACTTTTAATTTTTATAAATGGCTGACATCATTGCAAAAATTATGCATGTCCACATGTGATGCTATGTGATTCTGGGAGGATTGGGACAAAGATAAAATGGAGGAATTTAAGAAAAATTTAGAGGTGAAATAATAGCAAGATAGGGGCAGCTGGTTACTGCTAGCTAAAAGGCTTATGTTTAAAGATTGGCTGGTACTGTTAGACATACACCTTGTTTGGCTCTGTTGAAGCTAGCCAGTCAGTTAACACCTTCTGTAAAGAAATGTTCTGCAGGTTTTAACATTTCCTTAATTGTGGTCACAGGACTAAGAATAAATATTGTGCTATCTTTGTGGCAATACTTAAAGACGTTAAAGACGAGCAGCCTAGCTGAAGAAAGGTAACATTTTGATGCATAAAATAAATACGTGTTTGGTGGTTTAGCTTGCCAGCAGTAGCTGGCTATAACCAATCCCTACTGTCAACCTTTTCCACTTCTGGTGAATAAAAATTATTTTAACACTTACGCTAATTCTCAAGACATCTAGGATTCTCTGATTATTAAATCTGACAAGATATATGCCCTATTTAGAGTGGAGGTGGGGGAAGTCGATCTTAGCTGTCACACCAAGGGTAACGCAGCATCGAGGTGGAAAATATGTGAAGCACCTTGTTCACCTGTCCCAGTGCCCTCCAGCCTCAGTTGAGCTGCAGGATGCACAAGATGTCCCCTGTTTGCTCTCCGCTCTGGGTGCCCCCCAGGGCCAAGGCCACTGTGTGTTTCTCCAGTGCTCACCAGCCCTGAGTGGCCACCACCAATCTTTGTGCAGCCCTGGAAGACCATCGTGCTGGGGAGCAGCCCCCTCATCCAAAGCCACCTGAGACTAAATGTGGAGGGCTGGCAGTAGCAGGAAGGCTAGAGCAGCGTTGCCCATCACCACGACTCTGCTGCAGTCCTGCTTTGCTATGACAGGGTGCATTTTCTTATCTATATGTGACAGAAAGGGATTTTGAGACCCAGACCTCCTGCATTGATTCAGGTCTTTGTTGATGCTGAGTTTGTGCTCTTGTAATTCATTAACCTTGGATCAAGATCTTGAAATCATCCGAATGCTGAGGATACACAGAATAAGATGGTTTTCTTGCAGTATAAGCACATAATGTAGTTTGATCTCCATTTAGTGTGTATGAAGTGTCTGGAATATAGTCTAATACTAATTGTAGTGACTGTACTACTCATGACAAAAATGTCTGGATTACAGTATCTCATAAATCACTATAGTAAGCAGGGTGTGTGCTCCCAAAGGAAGAAAAGCAGTCTTAGCTGTCTGGCAGTAATAAACCTAAAAACTCAATATATTATACTTTTAGGCCTAAAGAACAGCCTACACAGACTAGATGAAAATATGTTATGTAGTGGGTACTAGATGGCTTCCTGCTATGATTTAGGCAAGGTTGTGGATGTATTGTGAGAAAATACTAGGACATGACTGCATACGGGACAAGAGATATATCTCATTGTTGAAGATGATTGATGTGTGATGCTCAACTTCTTTTCTTTCAACTTTCAGATGGAAGTGAGCATCCTGATCTGCACTGTTCTGTTTGTGGAGTTATCTCAGACTTTTTTGTTTAGTAAAAGTCAGTGTGGATGGCCTTGTTTCAGAAAAATATTTGCATTGTTCCTATTTAAGTCAAGAATTAGATGGAAAAAAGGATAAAGGCATTATTGTGTTGAACTAATTTTCCACAAGGTGAGATTTTTCCAAATCGTTGTTCCAGTTTAGGTAAGGTAGAAATTTAACTTTCCACAGAGGAAAAGCCCTAGGAGTCTCTGTGAAAGGGTTTTCTTTCCATTTACTGTCAAATCTTCTGGCACTGCCTGATGTCATTAATACTGAATGCATATGTACTGCCTTGCAGGTGGGAGGAGATTATGTCAGTTGTTCTTGGGAGAATAGTGTAAAGGTTTTAGCTTTATTACGTTCTAGTTTTATTACCAGGTGCTGTGTTTAGGTCCTTAGAGTGATATTCATTCAGGCTTCTCGTTTTGTCCCGGGAGGTGTTGGTCCGTTGCCATCCCAGCAAGAAAAGTGCTCAGACCCTGTAAGGTGTCACTCACAATGCTATTTATTAGAGCTAACACAATAAGAAGAGAAAAGCGTAGATAATCTTACATCCCTTTAGGTGCTGGGAGCCCCAAGCATTGAATAGGACCCCAATCCATATGCAAGATGCCTTGCAGACCCCATTCATGGCAGAGAGAGAGAGCGAAATCAACCCCTGCCAGTCATTCAAGCTGTTACAGGATTTCCTAGCAAGAAAGCAACTCTATTCATCATTTCTACTGTCAAAAAGGAAAGACATCCTCCAGAGAACTTCTTGTTGCACTGTTAAAGACAAGGCTTTATCACCAGTGCTGAGTGGGAGCTGCCCACAGGCTCCTCCGGCACCGTGCATGGGCTGTGGCACAGGAAGGCGCGCAGCACGGCACAGCACAGCCTGAAGACCACGCTGGGCATGCAGCAGAGCAGCTGCCCAGGTTAGCTGCGGTGTGGGTCACTGCGGCTCCTAAATGTATAGTGGTCACCCGGTCAGGATCACTACAGCTTCTGTTGCCAGGAACTTGTAGTTTTCCACAAGTAAAACTTTAAGTCATTTATAATACTTCAGCACAGTAGTGGTGAACAGGATGGATAGAGATGAACAGACAGAATGGACAACTATTTAAAATGTCAAAACTTCTTTACAACAGTTTCTTCCACCATCTCCTGCCATTTTACTATCATTACCCTTTGCTAGTTTTTCTGTTCCTCCCTTTTTGCTCTCTCTTTCACCAGCCTTCCTGTTTTCCTGGGTTTTTTCCCATTTTTCTAGTTCTAATCTATTTTATTCCACATTATTTTCTCGTTCTATTTTTGTCAGTATAACAAAATATATTCTTTGTCTCACTTGCCTTTTCATGCATTGTCCTGTGATTTTTGTGATATAGGTTCTTTGGAGAAGGTGATCTGTCTTCCTATTTACAAGGAATGTATGTTTACATAGTACTTGCCACAGTAGGCCATTTGGATAAAGTTACAATGAAATCGATAACCCTGTGATATTTTGCTGCCTTTCATTTCCTCTGGACAAGTTAATATTTAACTCTAGTAAAAGCCATACTGTGGCTAAACTTTTTTTTTTTTCCTTTTTTTTCTTCTTATTTCTCCCCAGTATGCGTCCACTGCCAGGACTCCAGAAAAAGTTAATGGATCCATGCCATTTTCTTTTTTATACTACTGCGTTCCCAAGGTTTACATGGGCTTCCCTACCCACTTCACTTCTTCACATCTAACACTGAATGCTCTGTCCCTTCTTACCATCTGCCTACTATATGAAAAAAGGAAGTCCTTGTGCTAAGCAGAGTCACATCACTGGTTCTGCTTTTCACAGCTCATTTTTAAGACTTTTTTTTGGCTCTAAGTTAATATAGACAATTCCAGCTTGCCTAGAAGTCACTGTGCTTTCTAAACCTCTGCTGATGTTCTTTGTGTAACAAAAAACGTACTGTGTGAAACCTCTTATAATGCACTGTAGAGCACTGAAATTGCATGACGGAGCCTCAAATCTGCCCAGCAGCTGGACCCCTTATGGCAGGAATAACGTGATCAAATGGGAGCTGAGCAGCTCTGAAGCCAGGATTTGCATGCTGAACTGCAGCACTGGAATTGATTCAGTGAGAAAAAAAATGCCAATGGCCTCTTGAAATATACTTAAATATTATTTATCCAGCAGCCTAATCCTTTTCTGCAGATTGCCATTTAACACTCTAGGCTGACACTTTATTCTACCATCTGCAGTTTTTTTTAATAAAGGCAGAGAATCTTCTATCTAGTAATAGACGAGACATTTAAAAGGCAGGGTAGTGAGGGTTTTTTTCTCCAGCTGAGGTTCGTTTCTGTATGCATTTTGAGATTGATAAACTTTTCTTTTTGAAACTATGCAGAGTCCAGGCTACTGTAACCTGTATTGCTTTGTTGTATTTTCCTGACTTCTCCTGCCTGGCATTTTTCAGATGTCAGTTCTTGAGACTTAACATCAGTCTGAGCCCTCCCAGTCTGGTGGTGTGGCTCTGATATTGATTGGTTTGTACGATAACTTCAGAGAAAGTCACAAGAAACCTGACATCAGACAAATAGAGTGATACTTCCTCCTTTACAGTTACAAAGTGTGAATAGCATACAATATCTGCACAGAGATCTGCAAATGTCAGTGAAGATGTACACATTGGGCTGCATTTACAGACAGCATTCAAAGTGTTTTTCCAGAGGGATGTTCTAAGTATGTGCCTGATTCCCTATTCTGGGCTAAAGTGCCAGACTCCATAGAGACCATGAACAACCGGCACAGGGAGTTATCCAGCTGCGTGGGGCTGGCCAAGGCGATAGCATGGAGAAGGGTTTGTCTTTAACCCACTTGTCTCTATAGGGCTGGTGACTTCTTTAAAGAAGAGACCAAACTCCTGTGTAGACAGAGATATGCATTTCCAATTCTTTTAAAAAACAGAGGGTGTGCTGTTCTTCTAAGTCAGTCAGACGGGAGGGCAAGGGAAGGAAGGCTTTCTGAGTGTGCCTACAGCAGTATGTCTTTGTGCAGACTTAAAAATTAACTAGGCACTGAGCTATGCAGCATGGGCCAGGCCAGGTGGAAGGAGGCATGTAGATTCACATGTTTAGGTAAAGCATGAATGATCAAATATAAGAATATGATGGAAAGAAGATGCCTCTAACTTCAGGTGCAGTGAGGCAGGGATGTAATTTTGGATATAACTATCCAAGTTCCTACATTAGGTGCTTTCAGATCTTTTTGAAAATTGGCCAAGGCTAGCAGCTTGAAATACAAATTGTATCATAGTCGTTTACTGCAGTTTAAGCAGTACCAAATATGGGAAAGAAAATTTGAGCCAGTGCTGTTAATGTAAAAAAACCATTTCATGGTCACTTTTTGTTGCTGATATTTTTCCTTCCACTACCTTTGCCAACAAATGACACAGAGTACTCAGCAGAAAGTGAAATCATTTTGGTGGAATTATTTTTCCTTCTTTTTTCCAGCAATTAAAGAGAGTAGCACTTAACAAACATTAACCAAATACTGCCTTCTGCCAAAAATCATTTATACTACTATAACCCCAATGCCTATATATAAAGGATAATACTTCCATTGGTATATTCTGATATACCAATTCTAAGCCAAGCTTTTGCATGGGATTGTTAGACTACATATTAGGTATCAAGTTCCCATCAAAGGCCTGCATAACGTGGTTTCTCAGTCTAAACTACTCTAAGTACCTGCATCCAAAGAGATGACAAGCTACACAAACACACATGCATCTAGCCTTTTTTACAGTAATTTTTAAAAGTACCGTACAAGTCCGTACATGCAGACCTTCCTACACAAGAGGGAGCACACATGAAAATAATCACACAAAACAGATTTGTTTGCCTACAGTTCATCATTATAGCTACCTTTACAACAATCTTTAAATGGCCAAAAAACCCAATACCTTCTTAGAGCAGCACATAGGAGATTTACCTGATTGTGCTGTCTCCTCTTTGTGTACAAGCACAGACTGATTCTCCTTCTGACTGCACTCCAAGAAAAAGCAGGGAACCGTCTCCTACCATCCCACTATTGTACCACACAAATGGATTAGTTTGTGGGTTCATTTGAGAAGGTGAGCAGAGCCAAATGGTGGTCACAACAGTACCGGAAAGCGCTAAGTGTCTTCATTGTTTCCCAGCTTTTGTTTTTTTAATCACTATTCCCAGCTTCATCTGGACTAATTGATCCTCTGAAATACAACTGCCAGTAATGGGCAGATACCTTTACATTACATGTAGTAAGCAGCCTGCCCACCTCAGAGCGTAATTCTGTCATTAATGTAAGCAAACATTTGACCAAATTTAATCCCAGACAGATGTGGCAGTGAAAAGAATACTAAGTTAAAAATAATAGAACAGGTGAAAAAAGGGAACAATGTGTTGGCGCTTTGTGGGGACTGGTATTTGTGGGTATGACAAAGTGGATGTGTGCAACATGGGAAAATGAGTTACAGCAAGCCTCAGGTATTACATATTATTTAAAACACTCACTTCATAAGAAATGGGTTATCTGACTCTGGAAATATTTTTTTTTGGCTATCATTCCTTTGGAGTGGTTTTGTAGATGTATAACTCCCGCAGGAATATAGAAAAACAGTCGTACGGGCTGGTGTGGGCTTCAGGAGGTTTCCAGTCCAATCCCCTGCTGAAGGCAGGCTCAGCTGTGGGGTCAGACATGGTTACTCAGGGCTTTATGTGGCCAGGGCTTGAAATCCCCTAAGGACAGAGATGGCACAGTCTCTCCAGGCAGCCTGTCCCAGTACTTAGTTATCCTGCCATGGAAATTCCCCATCCCCGCTTTCTCTAGCTGGAAACTCTCCTGTTCCCATTTATGGCCATCATTGGCAAAAAGCCTGGCCCCTGGTAAGCTCCTCACAGGTAGAGTAGGCACCTTGAAGCCGTCCTTCTCCAGTTCAGCTCTTGCTGAACAGTGTCTGTTGAAGCCTTGCTCATATACATTCAGGCCAACACCACCTACCGCTCTCCCCTCATCCACAAATCCAGATATTTTATCACAGATAACCATTCAGCAGGTCAGGTATCATTTAGCCTTGGTTAATCCTTGCTGACTATTCCCAGCCGCTGTCTTCTCCGTTGTGTGCTCGTACGTGCCCAAGAGTTCTTGCTCCACCCATGGTTTTCCCAGGGACCCAAAATGAGGCCAACCAGCCTGCAGTTCCCCAGATTGTTCCATTTGCCCTTCTCTGAAGATGGGTGCAACATTTGCTTTGCTTTGGTCGCTGGGGGCCTCCTCCAGTCTCCATGACCTGTCAGAACTGAAGGAGAACAGCCTTACGAGGACATCGGATAGCTCCCTGAGGACCCTTGGGTGCAGCCCAAGTGGTCTCAGGGGTGTGGGTAGGTTGAGGGCTCACTTGAAAGCCACCAAGCACCTCAGCCTTTGTCATTGAATCACAGCTCTCCACCCAGCAGCTGGTCCAAATATGCTGTTTAACCTCCACTGGCTGAAAGCAACTGGTGACTAGTGCTGAACTCCTAACTATAGCACCTCAGACAGAGCTATATGAAATATTTTGGTATGTTGATTGTCATTCTGTTCCACCATGACTGTCACTTTTCAGTGTTTTCTGCTCTTAACATACTTCTAATTTTTTGAGAGACTGTTGCAGTCTGTGTCACTCATCTTCAGATGATGAAAGGTAGCCTTGTGGAGGATTTTCCCTCTCATTTAAAAAATTTCCATGTGTGACTATTTTTAAGGCTAGAAAGATGCTTAGTTGGTGGAAATTTCTCATAGTTTCATGCAAATTAACTGAAGTACATGGATTATATAGCTGAGCTGCCAGTCTAGCAGATGTGATATTTTCCGACTGTTCTTCAGGCTACTACTAAAAATTCAATCTTCAAAGGTCAAGAAGGGTAAAAGCCCGCTATATTGACTGCAGATTTTGATACATTCACAGGTAAAAGAAATATGACTACAAAAATACACAAAACCCTAGTGTTATGTAGTTCAATACTGGCTTAGTTAGACCTCAAAAATATTGAGCTTTGTGTGGGCTTTGAGGTTTTTGGGACTACATCCCCATGAAGATAGATCAGAGACATTTAGGAATAACTCCTCTTTCCCAGAGTATTTATTTTAAGAATACTGATGAAAACTGAACTTGACAGTTGCAGCTGAGGGTTTTGTTTAAAAGAAAACCCTGGATCTTTTTAATTATTCTCTGCCAGATAAATGGCAGCCATGCAAAAACAATTATTATTAAGAGGGTTTGAGATTCTGAATTTATTAAAAAATTAGGCTAAGAAACAGCTACCAAATTGAGAAACAAAGTCACCCCTTACATACAAGATCTAATCCATTCTCTAGGTTCCACTTTTTTTTCACTAGTTACTCCCCTTCCACAGAGGTATGGAAGCTTAGCACTACGCTGAAATATGGAAGAAATTATTCTGCTTATCCTTCCCCTAAACAAATAAATAGACTATGCCTCTCAGTTATACAACAGTGCAGAAGTGACTGTACTTAATTTAAAACATTTCTGTTTGATTGTTTTTTATGAAAAGTCCTATAGAACCTAAGAAATATGTTTTAAGTGTTGTGTTAAAATAGTGAAAACTATTTCTAAATGATGGAATTTAACCTACATTCATGATTCGAATTTCTATTTTATCCTGAATGTCAGTCCGTTACTTTTACACATAAGTAAATGCAGCAAAATTGTAAATGTGATGTATGTAGTAGTTCTTATTTTGAATTGTAATTCAAAAAGGGAAAAAAGTGTATGTTTGCAAATTTTACTGATTAGGGAGTACCTAGAAAGATTTCAGCTGCTGAGAGAAACCCCATTTACTTTCCCTGTGTATCAGAATATATAATCATTGTATCATTTTAGAAAGATTTTCAGATTCAGCGTAGACTGCAGAATAAAGCTGGACAGATAATCCACCAAAGGATTCTCCTGCCTATATAATAGCTAATAGGGACTTGCACCATATTTTCAGTCTAGATATTGCTGGGACCTAGGGGATGGGAAGCTGCGGGTGGGGAAGACAGCCTTCAGGACCAAAGCAATTAAATACCCTTGCCCTGAGTAGGATCTGTAACCCCATCTGAAAATAGTTTTACTGAAACTTCACTTCTTGTACCTTGGCCACCTGAAGTAATATTTGGCAAGGTCTGTTGGCATTCCTTTCAGACGTGCCCTCTCTTCCCAGCAGATCAGAAGGAGGAGAAAAGGAGGCAGGAGACTGTGAACCAAGGAGGCAAGGGTGGGAAAAGTCTTGTTTGCTAAGGAAGGAGAAAGCCCGTGAGACTGGAGATACTGAGGAAGAGGCCTTCATTTTCTCTGTGCCCTCAGTTGCAGTGGGTAAGCAGGCAGAAAAGGTTAAAAAGCAGCAAAGGCAAAATGCTTTGACTAGTTCTTGTGAAAACAAAATAAAGTTTCTCTCTGCACCTTCTAGTTTTGGTCATTTGAAAAGAACAAGAGCTCTCCAAAGGTCAGTTGCCCTAGGGAGCATGCATGGGAGTGGGGGCATTATCTCAGTTACTAAACATCCTGTTTGCTGGGTTTCCTGGCATGGCAGCAATTCAAATTAAATTTAGTGGGGAGGGAGGGAGGAACAGAGGGAGGGAAGAGTACGCGTGGTGTTTGTATTTTACTTTCTAGCAGAAGTCCTTAAAGAAGATGTACATGAGTTGTGTAGTCTGGATATTTATTTTTTCTGAACTCTTTAAGTTTCATCGCTGTCTGATTGTTGTTAAGGATTTATGTATCTCACAGGCAACAGCTGCTCATTGCTACAGTGCCACGTGCACAGAAGAAAGAATAAATGCTTTTGGTCTCACTGCCCCAAAGTAGGTTCACCTGGGTTTGCTCCGGTGTAAAAACAAATCCCCTCTGCTCCTTGGGGCCCCTGTAGCAATAGAAATTGAATGCGTCAGGATGCAAGGCTTACAAGTGTGTGACGTTATTTCTTTAGAGCAACTCCTTGCTCTGCATGCCCAGCACAGACATGCCATACAGATAGCTAAAACAGCACTGCTTGGTCCAGAATAAATTAGCCCATGGGGCTCATTTGGGCTAAAGAGCCCCGCGCAGGCAGGAGGGCACCTGGCCTGGCCAGCGAGAGTTGGTGTGTTGTTAACGTGTTTGCTGATTTTTGCAGAAGGACCTATGTGCCTTAAACTTGAAAAGGCACGAAGGGTGGCTGCGATTAACTCAAAATTAAAGGTGACAGCATTTCAACTCCTGCTTGCAGAGGAGGTATTACAACATCATCCTAATAATCTAGTGGTTCAAAGAGGTAATTAAGGTTTAACTGCCTGGTGCAAGCAACATGTTTAATTAACATCAGTCTGCTATTAAACGGGATTACAAGCATTACCTACAGACAGGTGATGTGCACTCTTCCAGTTTGTTTTCCATACTAAACTCATTTCACACCAACACTGGGAAATCCCTCTTTCCAGCATCACTAATGCAATTCACACAGCTGGTGCTAAAATGTACTAAAGACTCACCCATAATTGTTGATGCTAAGCCACAACTTTCACTTTCCCTATCACACACCAGTTGTTAAAATATACTTTAAAGCCGTATGACCATTTCTGCTCCCCACCCCCATGTGTAGCAAAAGCAAGTTGGTTGAAAGGAAGAGAGATAAAGGGTTTTGATGTAGACAAACTAATTTCATTGAATTTAGTGGAGACTTCAGTAACTAAACATTTTCCGCTAAAGGATTTCTGAAATACTGCTTGTTTAAATGAGAGAATGAAGGTAGGGTAAAGTCCGTGAAAAATAAAAAAATATGAAGATAGGTAAGATTAATATGATTTCCTGGTACAGAATAAAAGATCATTACTTGTATGTGGCTACATGTCCCAGTAGGCCTAGGTTCCCAAATTCAGAGCAAATTATTTTTAAAAAGTATAGTTAGACCAGTATCTGTCAGAAGTTCCAGCATCCTGCCTTGGAGTATGCGACATGGATTTTAACAGGTGACATCTGCTCAGGGCCCATCCTGACATGTTTTTCTCAGCTGAATTTTTTTCTGCATCATCTGGTTTTTCTACACAACTTAGGTTTTTTGGAGAAAACAATATATTTTTAAATATGTTGGTTTGACTTCAAGGATTTGCTTGTGTTCTTAACTTTTTCTTGTCAAGCTCTATTATAGCTGTAGAAGACAGACAAACTAAAACGAATACTGGCAGATCCATGTGTAAGACTCCAACAGCAAAGCTCAGTTTCAGAGCCACAGAATTTAAATGAGGGCACTGAGCAAAATACTTCCCCGTCTGAAGATATTCTAACATAAGCAAAGGCAAATAAGGGAGACCATAATGCAAATATGAAGGACCTGTGTGAGGTTAGTGGCTGACCCAGAGAAGAAAAAAAAAAAAAAAGAAAAAGAA
>WAAD01033107.1:25155-36849 GCA_013389945.1 Fregata magnificens | reverse complement strand
ATTTTGTTCAGGTTTGACTGTCTCATGTCTGTCACAGATAGATGCTGAACAACAGGTTCCCTAAGACTTTAAGACTGCCTAGAAAATTGAGGTCTCTTGTGAGCACATCGTAAGTTTCCTCTTTATATCTGATACCTTTTAACAGTTTCATACTTTCTAGGTCAAGACTACTTAGTACCTTTCCTTAGTACAGTCTGATAAACATATAGTTTCACTTATATATCAATTATTAAAGTAATCTCAAATATCCAGGACAAAACAACTTTCTTCTCATGTTTCTTTTCAGCAGCTCCATTGAGCCTTCCTGAGGGACAGAATTCCTGCTGGATCTCTTTGAACTTTCTTCCATTGGTCTTTCTTTTCCTAAGCCTGGTCTAGTAGTGTTCATAGGTGGTGATGTTTTGTGGCAGAGGTAAATATTCCCGAAAAACCCAACCAAAAACCCGGAAGTATTTACCTCTTGATGATGAATTGCAAGGACCTTGTGAGAAAGAAAGGGTTTCATTTCTTGCTCTCAGTACTGTAGGAAGTCCTCAAGAGCAGCTCTGTTCTCTTGAAAGGTTTTCAGTCCTCAGAAGAATGAAACTTTTGAAAAATACCATACCTTTTTCCTTGTGAGAAGTCCAGAGGGATCTTACGCTGCTGGTAACCTCTTGAAACAGTGAAATAACTTTATGTAAGGAAGAGGTCTGTAAAATAAATAAACACACAAAGAAACAAACAAGCCTAATTTCCAAGCAAAATTCAGGGGTTTGCACTATAATGTAAAAAGGTTTAGTAGTGAAAAATATCATAAACAAATATTCTGATCTGGTTTTATGTCCCAGCTTGCTGGCACATGCCTAAAAGTCACCTCTGTAGCTCTGCTAGGAAGTAGGATTGTTGCCACCCTGAAGAAAACCATTTTTCCTTCAAGATCCACATATGAAGATTTGAACTGCATCCTCAGAAAGACTCCATTGTCCTGCACAAAGGCTTCCTGGCTCAAATATCTTCATTGAATCCATATATTTGACATTCTATTTACTCTTAATGTTGTTGGATCTGTCAATTGGCTGCTCTCTGTACCTTAGGACAGTGTTCACCAAAAGGGTTTAAACCAGCACTGGAAATCAATGGACTTAGTTTTAATTTACCAAGAAACCATCCAGTAATCTGAGACAGCACTTTCTTCCCCATGTTGTCTAAAGTAAGGAAAATGAAGATCATAAGCAAGTGTGATGCTAAAAATCTCTATTTAAACAGACACCAACAAGCTGTAGCAATATAAATTGATACAGCAGAGAAAATCATTCAAGCAAATCACTGTTCTTTCAATAATCTGAAGTCAAAAAGCTGTTGTGTGAGAAGATCTGTAGCCTGTTATTTTCTAGCACCAAGCCAGAAAAGAAATGAGAAAAAAACAGAGGTTATCTCACGCTGAAAAATTGCACTTAAGTAAATACAAAGAAGCCTTTCTAATAATGCAGCTTGAAGCCATGCCTTTGCAAAAATGTGTTTCTAATGCAAACCAAGAAGAAAGAATACCTGATGTATAGATTTTCTGGCATCTGTAGTTTCTGAGTTAAATAAAGAGGGTGATTATTTCTTCAGTGAAGTGCTCTGAGGTTTACTGATGAAATGTTCTGCATAGACGTAGATATTGCATTGCTGCAGTCATTGACATGACTGTCCGAACCTTTTGCAACCTTTGCTTCTTGCAGCCACCTTCTGTGTAATATCTCCAGATATGTTCAAGGCAATTTATGGTCTGAGCCCAAACATGTAAATATTCACTTAAAGCTCAAAGTGAAGTCCAGTGTTGACAGTTTTGTTTCATTGGCATACTGCTGCAACTTTCTGTATGAAGAAGTTTAAGGTATTGATAGACCATTCTGTGAAAGTGGCCTGGTGTTCTCACAGAAATAAAGAACCAACCACCTATCATTCACCCTGTTTCTCCTCTCTCCTATACATGCATGGCAACAGCTACACTCAAAGCAAAGTCAAAAAGAAACAAAAGTCCTCCACAGGACCACAGCAACATATTGCATTGCACATTCTATGTGTGGAGAGGCATATAATGAAGTGGTGGATGTTAATCGTATCAGTTAATGCTGAACATACTGAGGCTCTGCCAATGAAGCAAGATCACATTAGAGAACCTTTTATGTATCAGACATGATTCCTCAGAAATTGGTTCAGGACTAAAAGTTGATTGAATAAAAATCACTATATACATAATGCCAACTAATGCACAGGAAATAGTTACCTTAACTTTGGAATTTCTGAATAAAAATCACTTAGCTTCTTTACTAGTTTAGAATTGAATATAATCCATATTCCTGGCAAACGTATACAGGGACAACTAGCCCACATAGGCAAAACTGATGAGGTTTCATTACACTGTGGAGAAGTAAAGTGTATAGTGAGGCTCTCCTGTAATTTATTTTTATTTAAACCATTATAATCAATTGATTTTAAAAAATCTACTGAGCATTTAAACTGAGGTACCTAAAATCAGAATTTGGCTTGATGTTTAAGCAACCTGTTACATCAAGGTGTTAGGAATACTCATTGGCCAGAATTTTGTTTTTAATCATGTCATGTGTTCTAATATTTACTGAGAAATGGTCATAAATCCTTCAAGATCCTTCAAGGGTTCTTGGGCAAGTGAGGCAGCTGTGAATGTGCTCACGATCTGACATATTTTATGAATTTATCAAAAACTATAGACATGGAAGCTGCTTGATACAAATATATTTAGCAGAAGTACTTGTCAAGAAAGTGGAGGATAATCTTTAAGTAATTCCCTAATGTAGCAATATTTTAAGGATTGAAACGCAAGGGCCTTCAACTCCATATTGACATTCTCTTTGTTTAAAAATAGTGTTGACATTCACTCAAAAACTAGCCAACCGCTATAAACAAGTTGATACGAACTTGGCAGCATTTTTGAGTGCTCAGGTAAACTATTGTCTTTTGTTAGCCTTTTCTCCATTAAGTCACTAATCCATGCCCTTGGAACAAGTCTATTAAAAAGCTACAATAAAAGCAGATAGAGAAGTTGATTACGTTCCTACACAGAAGGGTCAGAACAACAGAGGTACTGATCTTCCTTGAACTTCCAGGTTCAGCTGTATGCATTTTCCATCTGGCTACAGTGAGAGTGAATGGGAGATACCAAAGGTAATAATGTCATTCACACTGAGAAAAACTTGCACAACTGAGTGTTCTCACTGAATTGGGTGAGGCCATAAACTGTGAATCTGAACCTTACATATGCAACGTCTCAGCCCAATGTGGTAATTAATAAGGTCATGGGCTTACGTATTACTTAGATGAAACTAGGCACAGTGATAGCAACCAGCCCATGAAGTCACATTTGTGCCTTATCTATGAGCATTGTCCTCAGTTTGTTTGTTTGTTTGCTTGTTTGTTTCTTTGTTTCTAAATTTGACCTTTTGGACCATTATGAGTTGCCTATTGAGGAATGATGTGGAGATTGAGCTGCTAGGAATCGTGCAGTGAACCAAAAGGCCAGAAAAAGCATAACTGCAGTTGGTGTTGGTATGTGTTATTTCATGGCTTCTTAAAGATTTTCAGAATATATCGAACTTCTGAGTCATTTGGTATTAAGTTCCTCCAAAAGGCAACAGGTTCAGAAACTTATATTCTAGTTAACAGGCCTACTATGGGCAGCAAAAAATTATTAAATATTTATCAGGAAAACAAAAGTGTAGTTCAAAATACATGTTTGTACAGATTCTCTTCCATGGCTTGATTCCTCCTTAAAAGAAGAAGAAAATGTGAGTTTGCTCAGTTTTTTAATATTCTCTAACATCAGACAAAACAGTTTGAATGTTTTTGTGCCACCTCCTTACTTACCTCCAGAGACAGTTAATGACTGTTGAAGTCGCTTGTCTGATGTGAGAAAATATCAATCTGGAAACTAAACAGACTATTTCTTCTCTTCCGTCAAAGAAGGAAGTGGAAAGTTATTCAAACCACCCCAGAATATGCTGCTCTTTTTAACTCACAAGTAAATCTTTTGCAATACCTCAGAATATCTGTTCCATGTTAGTACATTCTGGTTGCCAAGTACAGGTACAAGGTTGCCAAAATTCATGATGGCATATACTCATCTCTGATTTATTTTTTAGGCAACAAAGGACGATATGAATCTCTTTATTAAACCTATCTGATACTACAGTGATGATGGCTATGAAAAACCCTGTGTTTGTGGGGATAATTAGTTCTGTAAGGTAAAGCAGGCTCTACAGACTCTTCTGCTCAACCTGTTTTGTAGCATAATTTATGGGTTCCCACTATTTCTTTACCAAGGTAAATAGTGTGGGGCAAAATAAGCAATCCAAGTGCAGGAGGTAGTGATATTAATATGTAGAAAAACTCGTTAGAACATCTCCACATGAATCTAGTACTGAGTTAGATGGGCTGTTTTGAACCTCTGCAGCCCAAGATACCCTTGAGAAAGTAAGTGGAATAAGAGATGTCCTAAAACCACTCTGAGGTGGTTTGGGGCAGGGGGGTGAGGGAGAAGTGATTTTTAATTATAACTCCCAATGAACAAAACAGTCATTGTTTTCATTTCTGATGGATGCAGCTTAACTGGGAGAACTGAGGGAGAAGCACACAGTGCTTCCACAATATAATTAATTTAGCAACAAACATACCAGCTGCATTATTCAGACCATGCAGGCCTTACTACTCTTAGGGCAACACAAAATGACCCAGCAGAAGCTTGGAGAGCAGCTCTGTCACACCTCACATATGGCATGTGAGTTAGCTTCCCATATTACTACCAGCAGTCACTTTCCACCATCCACCAAGGAACTCACTGGAAACTAGCAGGTCTCATTTGGTGTGGAAAGCAGAGCAAGAGTCATGCTGGAAGGAGCCCTGTGAGACAAATTGGTGATGCAAAAGTGGATGGAATAAGGCTGATATCCCAGGTACAAAAAGCTATTTAATACAAGCTTCCAAGTAAGGATATAACCTACTAGACACCATGCTTGAGCCAAAGGACATGTTCTCCTCATCTGCAGCCCCGTGTTGGGCATCTCCCATGTCACCAGATCGAACTCTTGGGCATATGCATCATTGCCACTTTTGCAATGGTATTAACACAATAGGTTGCACGCTGCTGAGTAAAATGTCAAAGAAACTGGAGAGAAAGGAGAAAGAAAATACGGTGAAAGGGTTTGAACTTCAAAGAAATTGGAAGGAGTTACATGAGGAAGTGAATCTGATTTAACAGGTCGATTCTAAGTATTGCAGTAGGGCTACTTTCTTCTTTAACATCTTGCTTACTGATGGGTGATAATTATTTATTAGACCATGCACACCCTAAATGCATGACGGGTTGCAAAAAAAGAGCAGGAAACACATGGATAGAATAACAGTTATTTATTAGCAGCCCTGACCCTAGGAACAGCCTTTTATCCTTTCATATTTGGTGTCTTTTTGCAATTAGATAGCAGATGCTTTGTTTGACATCAGGGTAGGAAATGATTTAGGAAGAAATAAGCAGAAAAAAATGCCTTTTGCTTATTGTTTCTAAATATTGCTTCTAATAAGAATTTACCTGTCTGTGGGGGAAGAGCTAGCTTTGGAGGAAATGCAGCTTGATTTTGCTCTTAATTGTTTAAATCCATACATGGTTAATAGAAAGCAGTTTTATACTTCGCCTAGTTTATTAGAGTCTTCGTGTTTATGGAATCAGTATTGCTGTTGTCTGTGCTGTGTAATCACTGGAAGGAAATAATTTTCAAGGAATTGCTTGAGGTAGGGTCACAATTTTTTCTTCCCCTTTTAACTTTAAGGCTTTATGCCCCTTCCCTAGCCCCCAAACAAAAGAAATCAGAAACTGGTCTTATATTATTTCTGGCATTCTTCCTTGTACATGTCTTTTCTACATAGCTTTGGTTTGACTCTGCGGATGGGTAGGGCAGCACCAGTCTGGCCACAGTGAGGCAACTTTCGGGAGACTGATGCAGAGTAACTCTTCTGTCCACAGCACGGATGGGTCTGGCACAGGCTGCTTGCAGGAGTACTGGCATTGTGTGCACAGCAGTTGGAACATAGGCCAAAACCCAAGAGTGGAAATTATGGCTAACAATTTCCCTTGCTGTCGTGCAAATATTTCCTGTGTAAAGAAAACATGAGGTTGCAGTCAAATAGCGTGCATTGGAGAAGGGTATCTTTGCACCGGCAGGCACGAGTGATAATTAGGGCTGTTTCTTCAATAGGCAGCAGAAAGAAGATTGCTAAATGAAAGAGTGGTTGCCTTCTATAGATAGCAGGGCTGTCTCACAAACACAGGCATGCCCTGCACATGCTTGGGAACCAGCATCAGACATTGGTGATGGCAGGAGTATTATAAACTCCAGGTTCCTTTTGAGAAATTTTCACCAGAATCTGTGTTTGCGCAGCCATTGCTTAGTTACAAGGCTGTAACAGCAAGCCCAGGGAAGGAAAGAAGAAAATGATCTTAAAACCTGATAATTAGCATGCAGGGAAGAACATTGCAGCCATTTCCTTCATTACCTCCTCCCTGCAATGTCAGTCACTAGGACAATCATTTTCATATTCTGCTCTTTCTGATGCAATTGCATAGGTGAAAAAGCTTTCTCCCTTGTAACTCGAAAATTAATAAAGCTTCTTCAGCTTTCCGTAAAGAGAATAGAGGTGAGGGCCTATGCAGGGTATTCCTGGACACAAAAAAGCAAATCTACCACTGAGGCAATATGTCTCTTGTGGTTTTGAGAGGATACTGTTCTTCACAGCACTTCTAAATACAACCTCCATGAATGACTCCAGTGGTCACTGGTTCAATTGTTCATTCTTTATGTCATTGTGAAACCAGTTCTTGCAGTAAAGACAGACGGTTTTGACAAACTGGCTTACTTTCTTTTGTAAAGTGTTCCCAAACCTGTGAAGTCTCATAAGCATCAAATATCTACTCCTTTTATCTCCATACTCATTCTGGCTTAAGCTTATGTCCTTCTAACAGGCTCTTCCCTGTGAGAGATTCCCGTTTTCTGTAAGCCTTTAGCACCTTTGCCTTCTATTCTTCCCCATGAAAATTAATTAACTTAGAATTAAGAGCCAAGTAGTACTTAAGTTCTAGGTCAGAAAATGTCTTGGTATCTAAGTTTTTTGCTTTCCAACTCATCAGAAACAGAAATTATTCAGATTCACCAACATCTGAAATGAAGTTATTTCTGGGTTTTGTTACATTTAACGAGCTGAAAAATCCATTGCCCATCCCGTTGTTTGTGGCTTTCTTAACAGATCTCAGCTAACTACCTCCTGTAGTACATTATTACTGCTTACATGCCATTTCTGCAGGAATACTGATCAGAAATAGCTTGACACTAACCTCCAAGTTGCTTAACATCTATTCATTTGAAAGGCATTGCACAACTCATGACAATACAGTAAACATCTGCTAACCTACTTCACTGAGATCCGCAGTTTTCTTGTTCTACATTTCATTGTGTGATTCCTGGCAGCAATCTGTGTTGATTGTTGAGAAATGCAAGGTATTTTGGAACACAGACTCTCAAACCTATGAGAATCTTATTTAGTTATCTTCAAGGGTGGAAGCTGCCCGAGATGTCTTGCCCTGTGATACTTTTCTTGTGCCACCAAGCCTCTGCTGGTAGGATTCTTCTGAAGATTGCACAAAACCATTAATCAGGCTGTGTTGTATGTTTCATTTTGTAGCAGATCAGAAATCTAAATCAAAGGTTTTAATTGCGTGTATAATATGTGATAGACTGGTCATAAACATTTTGATCTGGGTCAGCTGTGGCTGGAAAAAATATGTGATACGCACCTGACATTCAGATGGCCATCATTAGGATTCAGCCTGATCAGGACTAGTTAGATCACAGTTATTTAATTTGAAACACCTTTTAAACTATTTTTGGAAAATGGACAAATAGGGAGGGCTGTAAGATGCATTTAAAGGCTCTTTGCATTAAAGACTCTTGGGTTCTTCAGCAGTTTTAAAATTTAGAGAATTTTAGGTGCTAACCATGAAGTATGTCCACATGGCACAATACAATGCTGTGCAGAGACAAGGGAAAGCAGTTCAGCATGGAGAAAAGGCACTAGAAATAGTTATTCAAAAGCTGAGGGATTTTTTGAATGCATTGATATAAGCTGCCAAAAAGCATCAGGCTCTACACCTTTATGTCGTATTTCTGCAATACCTGAATTGCACCAGTAAGCAAAGAAGCTTTCTCTCTCACACATCGTTTCGTAACATAGAAATGGTAGTTGCTGGAATTTTCTATAATTACAAGAAGCTGTTCAGTAGATAATATCAGCTATGCCTTACTATGCAGACATTGATAGTACCTGTTACTTCACTGTAATCTAACGCAGTCTTGTTAGCCATCACATTTATCTGCAGTTATTTCTTCTAGAAGAACTTGGTCTTTTCAAATAGAACAAAACTTCAGACTGTTAAAAAAAAAAATCACTTCTGTGGTTTGCTATTCCAGTCTAAAATACAGAAAAAATACTTTCAAAACAGGTGTGTTTATTAGACATTCTTGCAAGAGTGTTTTATATATATCTTGGTACTTTGATTTCATCACCTGGTTTCAGCACACTAAAAGTAAGGCATGCCAGAGTGTCCTTGGATTGAACTCCTGAATCAATGACAGTTTTGTCACGCTGGGAATGGAAACTTCCAAGGAGCTGGTTAAAATGCTACTAGTTTTACTACATGGCACTCTTTTCTCTCAGTCACCTCCTGAATATTTGACCAAGCCTGGTGTAACCAGAATTTCCAGCTTGGCTGGGACAGCCCTAGAATATCCCAGTACTCAGCAGATATTTTTCAGCTAATTTTCCATCTTACATGGAAGAAACAGGATATTCCTGCTCCTGCCATGCCTAGGAACGGACCCTTTTGCAGCATGGCAGCAGGAGGCAGGGACTCTGGCACTGGGTTGTGATGTGATACAAATCATATGTTTTACTACAAAACAAGATGGACAAAGTATGTTCTGCATTGCGTTAAATGTTGGTTAGTATGATGAATCCACAAAGCTTATATTCAGTCAGGTAACCTGACACGGGCCCTACACAGATGATGTAACATGTGCTCTGTTTTATTTATTCTGCTTTCTATGGCTGTATATACATACTAGAAAAAAATTTAAACACTTTTCACTAACAACAATAGCTGTAAATAAAGTAGCATAAGCAGGGAACAGAAGTTGCTTCGCAACTGCCTGAAATAGCGCCCGAGTTTTCTCATTGCAGGTATGAACTACCGAACTGTTCTTCTCTTGGATGACAATGCCAGCAGACATGCTCATTGCTAAAATTTAATGACACTTTTGGAAGAAATGTGTCTACTAACTCCACTAAATTTTAGTACAGGTAACTAAATTCTACTCGTTCAAGATCCCCCTCTCCAATATGAACTAGGTACAATTATTAACAAAAGAAAAACATGTCTAGTTATCAAGGATGGCTTAAGTTTTAGCTGGATCACAGCAACCCATCATGATGACTGATAGAAACTATTAACATTGCAACTATTTGACAGAATGAGATAGAAGTCATCAGTTAGACTTCTGTGACATTGCCTAACCACGTAGTTCTTAAATACTTCCTTGACTTACTATTTCTCAAGGTCTTCTGTTACTGAGAAGATGGTAAACCTTATGCCCAAACCTACAGACGGTGAAAAAGAAGACGTTGCACGCCATCTTGTGGATATCACAAGAACATCAACATTTATTCTGAAAAGATGTATTCATTAAAAAAAGGGGAAGAACACAAATCTGTATCTCCTTAAATACGAATTATAACCCGATGCGTAATTCATTACTATCAGGAAGAACCATATTCTGGAAAATATAATTTGTTTTGTTTTGTTTCTTGCTCTTCAGCTGAAATAAACAATTCAAATGGCCATAGGGTCCACATTGTCAACTGTTAATGGTCTGTCATTAGTTAAGCAGCTATGTAACAACTTCAGGATCTGGATTTAATATCCAAGATACTTCCATTATGAAGTACCGCTGAAAACACCTTTTGTAACATTATTTTCTATATGCTGGGAGATAGCAGAACAGAATATGTGCAGTAGTAGCATACTTAGGACATCGTTCTCTTCCACTTTTCCTTCTTACATATATACTACCACCACTCTGTTGCCCAGCTACAGCTACCTATATAATGATTCTGTAAGTCAGTCAAAGCTACTCAAACTGAAGTAATGAATTTAAATATTAGCATGAAAAGAATGGTAGGCAATTGGAATAAGAGGAAAGAAAAAAGAGGAGGGTAAGGTTGACGCAGATCACTTTTTAAAATAATCTTGGCCTTCTTATATAAAATAGTTTGTGTCCACAGCTTCCATGAACTGGGAGCATTCAGTGTTTTATAGTATGACATAAGTCAGTTTCTCAGGACAGTTCCCATTTTTAGAAGTTATTTACTTGAAATGCAATTAGAAATAAGCACAAGTCATAGGTGTTTACACTGCTTTTCCCCATTAAAAAAACAGTTAACAGAATTAGAGGTAAGTCCTGAAGTATTTTTGTAGCTTGTATCAAACTGGTAAAATTATCAACTGTGTTCCAGAAGCAAAAGGGTGAAAGATTGGAAATTCACTTCTAGGACTTTGGTGGTATTTCTAGATATAGATATGTGTTTATACACAAATATGCTTATGTGCAGCATAGCAGTGCTGAATGAGACCCCAGAACTCAAATGGCATATATACCCCTGATGCAGACTGCCTGCTGGCAGGCTGTCTGCTCTGTACTTCAGACAGATTATGGACATTTTTCACACTTAGTAACAGTATTTTGAACTCATGCAAACTCAATTTATTTGAGCTGAATCAGGGCCATAGAAAAGATAGCGTTAATCACCTAAAGACATTAAAAGGATTTACCAAGACAACTACGTGAAGAGCAACTGGGAACAGGAAGTGCAGGAATGGAAATGCTGAGTTACCCTTGGCTCTCCTTTAAGTATACAGACTGAATACAGGATGAGCACTTCTGTCTTGATGCTTTTTTTCCAAAGGAAATCCCTGCACTACCAGGGGTAATGACAGAAAAGGAGATGTGAGCACGATGGCAAATCAGAGGGAAGTAAAAATGGTTTAAGTAAGCAACTACAGTTTGTTGCCATCATCTAACAAGAAGATCTATTCTCAGCGTTTTCCCAAATGTCTGCTGTGCTTTTAAGGATTTGCCCGTTTCTGAAAGAAAAGGTAAAAGGAGAGGTACCCAGGAAGAAACCATCATTATGTCCACGCACGGGCACAGGGTGCAAGACGTAGCTTTTCAGCTAAGAGGGAGAAGATGTGGCAACTGTCAGTCACGCCGAGTAGCCGTTGCTGAACAGCCACAGCTGTCGCGGTTCAGTTTTCATTCCCTGAAAGCTTCTGGACCGGCCAGATCCAGCCGCTCCCCGGGGGCGAAATCTAGCAGAGTCTGTCGGCAGGAGCGTAGGCCACCCCGGCGAGCCTGACAGGCGACGACGCCTCGCCCTGCGCACTGCTGCCTGCCTGCCTGCCTGCCTGCCTGGCCTCGGAGACACGCCTTGGTTCAGCTCCCAAAGCGAACGACCCGCTTCACACCGCGCAGGCCTCTCCGTCCCGGGCGAGGGCGAGCCCCTGCCCCCGCCGGCGCCTGCCCCGCGCAGCAGAGC
>WAAD01033107.1:12027-24412 GCA_013389945.1 Fregata magnificens | reverse complement strand
GGCCGCCGCCGCGCCGGAGGGGCGCGGGCAGCCGCTTCTGCCGAGCAGAAGTGCGTGAGCTCGGCTGCTGGTGACTAAGCTCGTTTCAACTCAGGAGACGCCCAGCCGTCCTGCACAGTTGCGCTTTTGGCATGACTTGCTCTTTCTGTAAATAGGCTTAGCTTGTTCCGTGTTAATATTTTTCCGGCTTTTTTTTCCTACATGGCTTAGGGTCTTGTACCCTCTTTTGTGTTATTTTTCCCCCATTCTGGTAAGCCGTTTCTTTCAGCTTTGTTTTTTGTTCTTTTAATCATGTAGCGATCGTCATGATGCTGTACAGGATGTAGATGAGTGATCACATGCACGGTATTGTGGTGTGGCAGCTTGGAAAATATCCGTTCACGTAAACCTCAGAACGAGAAAGGGAGTAGGCATTGGGAGTAGCTGTAAGCAAGGAAGTTCAAGGGGAATGATGTAGAGGTTAAAAAATGGAGCAGGTGGACTTGGCCTACAAAGGAATATATTTTCCTGTTGCTCATCTCTGTTTCAGCTGTCTAAATACAGATAGATGTGTAATTCAAGTGAATTTTGGCCTGTCTTATACAGACACTGAAGTCAACAGTCATGTTGCACCACTCCTAGCAGGCAAGGAGACTATTATAAGACCAATCTTGAGGTGCTGGATTTCTGACAACATCTGTTAATAATTTGAATCTTTCTCTTGATTGTGTATAAGTGGTGTATTGGTAGCAGGGAATAGGAGAGGGAAGTTGTTACTGCTTGTGAGCTTTGATAAAAATTCAGTAACCATAAATACTTTTAAATCAACTTGATGTCTTGCATGAAGAGATACACTAATGTGAGAAGTAGGATAGTAATTTTTGAACGAAGGTTAGGTTCAGTCAGAAGGGAATTTATTTTACTGTAGATATGTAGTTTTCAAAGAAAATCACAGAAGTCCACAGATGCCTCTGAAAGGCAACTTGTACAAAATGGACAGGTGACTAAATCATAACTTCATTTATTTCTACATATTTTATTTCATAAGTAATTATTTTACTAACAAGTAAATAGTTCTGAGATGCTATTTTATAGTGCAGAAGAAACTTGGGGGTTTTTTTCATTGTCTTTCACCATACTAAAGCTGTGATAGTTATCCTAAGAGTGAAATGCATCCTGACTGGATATTTTACGTATTTATTAGTTATTACCACAGAAGAGAATGTATATAACTATAAGATATAGTATGCATAAAAGATGTGATAACTCTGGTATTACCACAGGGATTGAATTTTGTGAAGCTGTTTTGTATTTTATACTTTGCCAGATGCCATGTTGCATCATTCTCATCGTCATCAGCATTACGTTTGTAAATAGTATGTAGGTAGACTTTGGCTTTTAAGTGTTTGAAGATTCTGTTATGTCCTTGACTTACACAAAGTCACTCACACTTTACACTTTCTAAAATTTTTGCAGCTAACTTTTCTGAGCAAGTAGTTGAAAGCTTTCCATCTGATATCTCTACTGGTATATACTATGGATGGGCCTGTGTTGGAAATGGAGATGTACATAAAATGGTTTTGAGCATAGGATGGAATCCTTTCTATAAGAATATTAAGAAATCAGTGGTAAGAATTTTGCTTTGTGTGGGATTTTTATTATAATAAATGAGCCAGATGTTGAATTTGAATAAGATAAGCAGAATTTGATCCATAAATGAGATCTAGAAATTCTGTTTGCTCTTAGAAATGTATTTGGTATCCATATCATATGTTTATATTCTGAGAAGAAAATACTCTCAATAGCCAGAGAGTATGCAGCTGTAGGTGAATAAAGTTTATTTTCTTCTTTCTATTCCATCATTACTTAAATACTTCCAAAATAAAAATTTTACAATACTTCTGAAGTGGTGGTTGCTTACAGTGCTGTTAGCCAACTAAACATAAGCCTGATAGATGCATTGAATTTACTGGTTATGAGAGCCCTAGCATGAGCTGGAACATACTAATCTATTGCTCTCTGCAATCTATCTACATTTCAAATAAAAGATGTTGGAGCATCTTAATTTGTGATGATTTTCTCTTAATTCTTCTCTTAAATGATGGAATCCATACACGAGGTGCTTGTGGCTTGCTATACAGAATAAAGATTCAAAGGTACATAATAACAGGATGGAGGAGTTGAGTTAAAATCCTGAGCTGTGACAGCTGTGTTTTTCGTGCTGTCAGGTGCTGGTGCTTTTCCTTAGTCTTGCAGAGCTCTGTTTTAATTGTTTAAAACACTTTTATTTGGGCATGAATTTCTGCTTCTAAGGTTCTAAGTGTTTAAACACTCAGTAATGTGCTTGTCTTACGCAAATGTATACTTCTTAAAATTTTTGCAGATAACTTTTCTGAGCAAGTAGTCAAAAGCTTTCCATCTGATATCTCTGCTGGTATATGCTAGGGGTGGGCCTATGTTGGAGAGGGAGATGTCCATAAAATAATTTTGAATGTAAGATGGAACCCTGTCTCAGCCTTTGCTCCTTCTTGAATTTTATCATTCAGTTCCCATGTGAGCTGGTTGTAAAAGCTCTCCTTAAGCCAACTATCATGATCAAAGTCTTCAAAGTTATTCGGATGAGTCAACTTCATGATGAAACATTAAGGTTTGTTTGTGATTGGCTGCCTTGGAAATCTTACCTCTGAGAAGTGGTGAAGCATTTCTCCTGACCAATGGCTTTCTTTTCTTTTTTTTTTTGGCTATCAGAATACTCCTAAGTGAGTAATTTTTCTTAAATTCCATGCAAAGTACAATTCTCCTTCCTAACGTAAGCAAAAGCCCTAGCCTTTTAATCTTGCATTTTACATGCCAAGCTAAATGTCCCTTTTATTGGTGTGTGTTGGGGAGAATTTGAATTAGGGGTATTAGCTGTACATCCTTACAGTGATGGAAATAAACTCAAAGCTCGTCATAAATGCCAACTTATTTCTCTTCCTTTAGGAAACACACATTATCCACACCTTCAAAGAAGACTTTTATGGAGAAATTCTTAGTATAGTCATAGTTGGATATATTCGACCGGAAAAAAACTTTGATTCCTTAGGTCAGTATTGCAGGTCTCCCTCAAACTAGTCTCTTACTTGTCTTATTCCTGCAAGTACTGTGTCTTCATTGTCTCTCTTTCCATAATGAGAAGTTTTATCTGTTAACCTTTGACATTTCAGTAACATGTTTTCATAAGCTAAAAGTACAAGTTGGTTTAATTAAAAAAAAATGTTGGAAGATGTGGGGGTATGTTTTTGTATCACACTGAAAAACTGTACTGTCGTGTCACTTGTCTGAGGAGTAATTTTAAAATCATGGGCTTGTCATAAAAGCATCAGCGTAGTCTGTTAATTGCTTTTTAAAATGCAGCTCTGTTAGAATTGAAATATTCATGAAACTCTGATCTTTTGCTAAATGTCTTTTGGAACAAGGAGAGGGTAGTGCTTGTAATGGTGAAAAATGCAACTCTGGCATGTTTTTTTTTAAAAAAAAAAGGCATTTTAAAACCAAGAATTTTGCCTTTCAAAGTCTGTGATAATAACTATATTCGACTTCTGTGGTACACCTTATTTTTACTTGCTTTTGTATATTCAGAATTCAAACCGACTTTTAAATATCCCTATTCTTACCTTTTTCAGAGGCACTCATTTCAGCAATTCAGGAAGACATTGAAGAAGCAAAAAGGCAGCTAGATTTACCAGAACATCTTAAACTCAGAGAAGATAACTTCTTTCATCTGCCAGAAGGCAAAAGAGTGAACAACCACTGAGCAAACCCATGCTGCTTTTTCTTTTTTAAATTTCCTTTCTTTTTTTTTTTTTTTTAATNCACCTTTTTTTTTTTTTTTTTTTTTAATCTCCCCTGTCATTGAGCTTTTATATTTGCACTGCTTTTATAGGTACTTTGTCGTCATATGTCTGTTTAGGTAACTGAGGTTGGAACCAACCATACAAGATGATTTCAGTTTCCTTGTGTTAATTCATCATTAGCCAGTCGTGCAAAAGGAGTAGAAGGCTGTTGTACGTCCTTACAGATAAATTGTGTATCCTGAAGTTACCAGTTGTTCAGAGATCCAAGCCCATGTGGAACATGACCAAAGTTAATCGTGACCTCTTCTTACCCTAAGGTATGGATAGGTCACTCAAGTGAAGAATGTCCGGTTTTTAACATACAGAATGTTATTCCAACCTCTTTTCCCAGTTTTATGTCATTCTTGCGTCTGGATTTTAGCTAGCAGCTTAGAAAATTTTGCTATTGATTGTCAGAAATTTCCTGTGGTGCAGGAAGCCAATGATTAGATAACAGTAGCAAGATTAATTCTCTGTAGTTCTTATTTTTTTATGTGCTGCACAGCTGTGTGGTTGAAGCTGTTATTTTAATTGAAATTATTTATTTTAAGTTTATTTGAAATGGAGGAAATCACTGTTGCTTATTGAATTACTGGAATCTGAGATATACTTCTTCATAGTTGACTGTACATAGGACAACATGTGGCCTGTGTAGTTTACTTCTGAGGAAGTGTTTCACTGAAATTCAGGAAATGAATGACAGTGTGAAAGTTGATAAACTTTAAAGGTTCAGGTGCAAGAGATGCAGAAACAGTATAGCAAGACTTCAGCTCATTGGGCCTTAAGGCAAAAGAGGTAATGAAAGGCAACTTTGCATTTTATGTGCTGCTGGCATTTGTCGTGGGAAAATGGGGAGAACCTTGGGGTTATTCACTACACTGGCAATAAAATGTCTGACTTCAAGATTGATGTTATTTAAGGCACAGAAAAATCTCATCAACTCTGTACGAAGTGCAGGTAAGAGCCAAGGTTTTGGCTGAGTAGATCAATACACAAAGGAAAGACTTTGGGGATTCATGGAATAATATATCAACACTATGGTGGGTATTGGTTATTTATTGCAAGTAATTGCAGCCATTCCTACTCAGAAATGTAGGGACAGGTAAATGGGGGGGATATTGTCAAAATTGATAGTAATATGGAAAATACTTCTTAAAGTATGTAATGTGTGATTCCAAATCTACTCTTTTTTTTTTCTCTGATAAATTTTCCTATCCCCTACTCAGTGAGTGGAACTAGATAAGCTGCAGTGACTTTATATTCGTAATCTTTTGACATCAGCTTGTGACGTGGCTGGAACATTTTCTGAATTTGAAAATGGTCCTGTGGATATGTCTCAACTGTAGTTCTGTGTCTGAACTACCGTGTACAATTTGGAACGCACAATTTCTGTAGCGCAATGTTATGAATTTACTTGTCCTATCCTATTCGAATCCTACTTCTCACTCTAGGGTTTAAGAGAGTTTTAACAAGCTAGCCGTTTGGGTCTTTGTGGCAGGTACTGTCTGGATGTTCCACTTCATGTTTTTTTAACTTTCAGTCAATATCATGGGATATTAGGGAAGAGCAAATCAAGGACTCATGTTTGTGCTGTAGGACTTCAGGAGAAACTTGATTTCGTTTAAATGAATTGTTCACCAGTGCTCTTGATAGCAGAGACAGATGGAATACAGAATTGGAAGGGGGGGAGGGAAGTTATCAGCAGTTACATATACTTTCTTTTAAAGGAGAAAAAAAATTTAGTGGACTTTTACTATATAAAGTGTTGGAAACTGTATTTCTAAAAAGTCTGTAAAAGAATTGTCTTCCAAGAGCGACAGTTGGATTTTTTTACATTTTAAAATGGAGGGATGAGGGGAGAAATTTTTTTTGCAGATTTTAAGCATTCTTGAGATTGTAGTAATGTCAAGATCTTATATTTTACTGCTTTTTTTAAAGAATAAACAAAAGCCACACTAGTCAACTGAATATATTGTCAAGAATATATTTAAAGAATAGATTGTTTTTCATCATGGTACTGTAGCTAAACACTCATAGCCTTCTCTAAAATTGTTTTTTGCCAGTAATTTCAGGTGTCTGTTGTGGAAACCATGGTGCCTTAAGCTGGTTGTCTGAATAATACTTTTCTGTATCTGCTAATAAATGTTACTATTGAAAATTCAATTCACCGTTTGGTTATAGAACCACTGTGCTATCGATAGAGAACAGTGGCAAAGGGAAAACTTGAAAAACTGTTAGTTTGCTCTCAAATCTTAGCTGAGGTGTGATGTATGGATACACTGAAACCGCTCTTCATCTTTTGTCTTCAAATTAGAGAAAATATTATTCCATTCATTTGGCTGAGTGTACCTGTCCACATTATTTAAGAGAAAATGTTACATATCAACTGTTTAAGCTCAATACATAATTCCTAGCACAGTATAAACTTTATGAAGGGTTATATTTTTGTATTATGTACAAATAACTATTTATTTCAGTTGATGTTGCTGCACTGTACCATTAATAAAGGAACTGTAATTGACAAAGTTATCCTTCTTGTCACAGGTTTCCTTTCCTTTGCCACGCCTAGCAAAGTTAGTTGCCTCAGTCTTGTGCAAAGCTTTGTGGGGGTGACTGCCTAAAAAGCTAGACTGACAGAAAAGAGTAGTGAGATGTTCAGCCTTCCTAGGGTGTCTGGAAACTGGCCCTACTCTGGGGACTTTTGTGTGTTACTCAGAACTCATGGGAGCTACAGCCCTAGAATTCACAGCCTGAAGCCTGTGAATCGATTTGTCTATATGCTTTCTTTCAAAACTTTTTAAAACTGCTTGTTTCTTTTAGGGTTCAGATGGAAGAAGTTGCATTCTTCTCCTGTGTTCTGCTTCAATTGTTAAACATTCATCTAGGTCAGGGCAAAGATTTATCTGCTGCTGCTTGTTGTGGTTTAACCCACAACTCTCAACAAAGCTTGTGTTTCCTTTTTGCTAGCTGGTGGAGACATGGCTGTTATTTTGTTGATCACATCCACTGGGATCTGACAACGTCCACCTTACCATTTTATTCCTAAAAACTGGATCTCCTGTGCAGGTCCCTTAACCTTACTTTGTTTTATGGCAAAACTGGCCTTCAGAAGTATTTGGACTATTTTCTCCCCTTTCTCACAAACTTCTGTTGTGTTGCCCCATATGATGATGTCATCAATGTATTGCAGGTGTTGTGGAGCTCCATCCTGTTCCAGTGCTATCTGGACCAGTCCATGGCAAATGGTAGGGCTGTGTTTCCACCCCTGGGGCAGTGGATTCCACGCGTACTGGATGCCCCTCCAAGTGAAAGCAAACTGTGGCCTGCACTCTGCTGCCAGAGGGATTAAGAAAAATGTATTAGCGGTATCAGTTGCGGCATACCACTGGGCTGCCTTTGACTCCAGTTTGTATTGAAGTTCTAGCATGTCCGGCACGGCAGCGCTCAGTGGCAGTGTGACTTTGTTCAGGCCATGATAGTCTACTGTTAGTCTCCGCTTTCCATTAGACTTTCGCACTGGCCATATGGGACTGTTAAAGGGTGAGCGAGTCTTGCTGATCACTCCTTGGCTCTCCAGTCAACGAATCAGCTTAAGAGTGGGAATCAGGGAGTCTTGGTTGGTGCTATGTTGCCACTGGTGCACTGTTGTGGTAGTGATTGGCACCTGTTGTTCTGTGACCCTCAGCGACCCCACAACAGAAGGGTCCTCCGAGAGACCTGCCAAAGTGGACAGCTGTTTAATTTCCTCCGTCTCCAAGGCAGCTANTGTGACTTTGTTCAGGCCATGATAGTCTACTGTTAGTCTCCGCTTTCCATTAGACTTTCGCACTGGCCATATGGGACTGTTAAAGGGTGAGCGAGTCTTGCTGATCACTCCTTGGCTCTCCAGTCAACGAATCAGCTTAAGAGTGGGAATCAGGGAGTCTTGGTTGGTGCTATGTTGCCACTGGTGCACTGTTGTGGTAGTGATTGGCACCTGTTGTTCTGTGACCCTCAGCGACCCCACAACAGAAGGGTCCTCCGAGAGACCTGCCAAAGTGGACAGCTGTTTAATTTCCTCCGTCTCCAAGGCAGCTATACCAAAAGCCCACCAGTACCCTTTTGGGTCCTTGAAATACCCTTTCCTGAGGCAGTCTATGCCAAGGATGCACGGAGCCTCTGGGCCAGTCACAATGGGGTGTTTTTGCCACTCATTCCCGATTAGACTCCCTTCAGCCTCCAATACAGTTAGCTGTTGGGATCCCCCTATGGGTTCTGTCCCTTTGTAGCTTGATGGCATTAGGGTACACTGTGCACCAGTGGCTACTAGAGACATCAGGAAGGGGACAGTAAAATTCAGGCTTGAAACCACACATGTTTTTTTAGGTTGAGGGTAGATGAAACATCTATAGTTAACACAGCTCTATTCGGCTGAAAAAAAAGTACCTTCCCCTTCCTCCCTTCCCCATGTATATAATGAAAATACATATTTCTCTTGAAATACCTGTCATTTGTCATGAGAAAACCAAATGTCTCTCAATCCATTTGAACTGCCTCTATGGTAACTTACGTAGTTGCGTTTTTAATATTTTTGTTGCTCTCTGGTTTGAAATTCCAGCCTGATCCCTCAGCCAGAAGTCATGTAATGGTCATACAAGACCCAGAGGCAATTGCATGGTGTACTGCAAAAATGTAGTGTGATTTAGGGACTAGCCTGTGGGGGAAGAACAGTTGGGCCTCAAGGCACTTAGGCTGTAAATCCTACAATGTACTTTCCTTCACTGCGTTTCTAGGAAAACTTCAGAACAAAGTCACAGAAGAGGAAAATTTTCCCTATATACATATATTCCATTGGAAAGAGAAAAGATAAAGAGCACTGGTAGCCTACACTTCCCTTTGAAATCAGATTACTGGATTACATGAGAAGTGAGTGGGTGGTAAAACTGTGCAGGAGGTGTGTATTTACAAGATGATTTTGAAAGAGCATTTTTAATGAGAGACTAATGAGAGCTAATTGCCTAGGGGAAAAAAATACACCTAGCTAAAGAAGAGCTTAGGGCTTGGGAAACTCCGTGGATAAACGAGAATAGCAAAGAAAAGGGTTACAGGGTGAGGAAAGAAGAAAACAGAAAAAGGCCTTGCGATGAAGAAAAGCTTGTGAAACATTTTTGCTTTTTAAATGTATTTGTTTTCTTCAGGACATCTTTCTCAGGATGGTGGCTGGAGAAGGCAGGAGGATAGAGAGAAGAAGCATTGGCTTTGTGGGATCAGGATTTGTGTAGCTGAACAGTTGTGGATTTGAATTTCTCTACCTTTTTTTCAGGACAGTGTAAGAGGCATAGACACAGTAAGTCCATAAAATAGAAAGCAGTATTTCAGATCCTTGTGTTCTGTGTGCGTTTATTATTGCTTTTCTTGGTTGTACTGCTTTCTATGAACTTTCTCCAGAGGTGTCAGTGACTAATGAACAATTCCCTCTGAGTCAGTAGCTCTTGGACAAATGGCCTTTTATAAAGTTCATGATTCTTCTTGGTCTCCCTGTGCACTCTCAACAGGCAGTTCTAACTGAAAACACTATGAAATTGATATGGCTCTGTACGTCTCTAGTTTGGGCACCGTTGAGGACTATTTTTAAAATGCCATTTTAAAAAAAAAAAAAGAAGTCTTCCTCATACCGTGTCCTAATGTTATCCATCAGTCGTTGATCTCTCAAGAAGACCCCTTCAGGCCAATTATCTGCCATCTTGTAAAACATGGACATTTTCACCCTACCCATACAGCACAAAATCATGCAATCTTCCTGCTGCCTCTTAGGAGCAGGCTTCTCATCCAAGCTGTCCTGTGAATCCTGCCAAAAACTGCTTTTCTGGGAGGAAAGAAGATACCAGTACTGCTTCTCTCCTGCAGCTGATAAATTCAAAACATGGTTGAAATGTTATGCCCAAACCAAAGGAAAGAACCTCTGAAAAGAATGGGCATTTGAGAAGAATTCAGAGCTCTTCATTTTTTGGCTGCATGCTCAGAAATAGAGTTTTCTTCCAGTCTTACTTGCACTAATGTAGACCAACTTATTTTAAGAAACAGATTTTTTTAAAAATAAATGCTTATTTGGGTTTTTTTGGAGGTTTTTGGTTTGTTTTTGTGTGTCTGGGTTTTTCTTAACCATTCAGGATTACTATATATACAAAAGCTTTTGTAAAATAATGATGATGTTAGTCTGAGAGCCCATGAACAAAATGCTTGGTACATCCCTTTCTTGTAGGGATTTAAGGCTGCTCAGGTGTACCTTGGATTAAGCCTTTGAAATTTGATAGGAGTCAGGTTATATAAACCATTAACAGTAACAAAGTGTAATATTAATCCAAACAAGTGTAGGAGAGGAGGATATCACAAATAGTCTTTTTCAGTACCACCTTTTGAATTCATTTTTCATTCTTTTTGTTTCTTCCTTTGTTTTTCCTGGAGAACTCCACCAGATAAGAACTTGAGTCGAAGTGACAGATCAGATGTGCCTTTCCAAAGTACCTTGTTATTATATTGGTTTTGGTAGATATAGGTCCTTATTTTGTCCTTTTTAATCTGTCACATGATTTTGAATTCCTCTTTCTTACTGAAGGTGCAATGATTAAAAGATTAAGATCCAAAATGGAGTCCACAGAACTCCTTCAAACTTACATCCAGAAGAATTCTGAGGTCTTTAGGAATATCTACAGAAAAAAGATCCGCTAAGGAATTAAGCCATAAAAATTAATCTCTCATGTTGAATTCCTTCACAAAACTAAACCTAAGTGATTAGCAGTTCTAGAGCTGTTTGTTATTAGAAATGTAAAGGAACTATTCTAAGGCTCAGTCTACTTTCTTAGCCATCAGACCATATTCACAACAAATAACAGCACTTTCATGGCGGTTTTGTGCAAAGAATTTGTTCTTTCACAGCAAGGAGCCATAAAAAGCATCCTTTTCTTTAGTGTGATGTATTGTATTTCTGTAATGCTAAAAAATCACATTGTTGTGTCCCTTTAAGTTAAATTATCCATTGAATGCCATTTATTCCTTTTGGCATAGTTTGAAAGTGCTGAACCATTTAAAAGGTAGATGGAAAGTTTCTGTTGTAAATGCTCTCTGCTTGTTTCAGTTCCCTGTAGCCCAAGACAGTAGTTAAAAAGACAAAAGAAGTCTTTTTTGCCAGTGTACTTATAGACTATATTTCAGTTTGCAGTGAATCCAAAGTCTGTGTGTGTGATGAAATGTTATTTAACAACCACCAGAATTAAGATTTATTGGAGGCTAATGATGTATAAGATATTTGAGATATTTTTCATACAAACAATGAATACAGTGGAGGGGCTTGGAAGAGAGTCACAATCATAAGTCTTTAAGATCGTGTCATAGATGCAGTTTCACTGGGAAACATGCTACATGCTTATGAGGAAGAATGTTGGCTTTGAGGAGCACAGGTGCACCAGATGATGTCAACAAAGAAAATCTGGGTAAAATACCTATTGTACTAGGAACTGCTTTGCAATTATAATTCTGTAGTGGTAAACTACTGGCACCCCATCCCAGTGACATTCACGATGCAGATAAATACACCCATCTTGTTTACCTCTGCGTGTTTTGGTAGTGATTGGAACAGTTCTTGAGAAGTGTGTGCATGCACAGTTTGAGTAGAAGTTTATATTAATTACAATGCACACACATATGTATTGAGAAAGGATTTGCTCTCTGCACAATGGACAGAAATGTAATCTCTTAAGCAGCGTACATCTAGAGTGCTGCTACCAAGGCTTTTTATTTACATAAAGCTTTAGAAAAACAGTATGTTTTTAGAAACCATGCCCCTCTCACAATATGTCTGGGCTAAAATCTTGAGCTCAGCATGCTAGGAAATAACTAAATATACTGCAGTATTTTGTAAGAAAGGCAGCAGAGCAGAAAGTCTGTAAATTAGTAAATAGTTCTCTAAATTAATAACTTCCGTCCTATTGAAATTCATCTTCCTCATTGTCCCCCAAGAGTCCATTTTTAAATTTACGATGAACTGTTGCCATCCTGTCCCATATATGCCATATCATCATCTTCATCTCCAGTCTCAATCTCTGTACTCGATTGCTTGGTCTTCCTGATAGTTTGTGTTCTTGCAGTAGTTGCTCATGTGGGAAGGAAAGGCTTTGGATTGATTCATCAGCTTCTCATATGCACCTTCATTAACAGCTGTGGCTTTGGCTTGTTGTATTCTCCAGATACCTGTAATAGTTCCAACAAAAAGGAGAAGCAAAATCAGCTGGTAAGAACGTAAGTGGTTTAGATTTTGCACTCAGGTGGTGAAGTGGATCATAATACACAGGCATCTGATGACAGCAATTACAAAAAAGGTAGGAGTGGTCTTTGGTTTAAATGACCTAGTAGAACAGTCAGGTCAGCGTACCATTTTTAATGTGTTGGAGTTACTGCCTTACCTTTCTAATAACACAGTTGTGCTCTTTTAGCTGTGATGGTATAAGGATGAAGGCAAAGCAGGGGTTGGTAGAACAGCTATGTTTATTAGATTA